>JAOTOK010008451.1:0-13305 GCA_025770025.1 Virgularia gustaviana
AATGCATTTACATTATGTGCGCCAATTGTGTATAAAACAGTACCGGGGTTTATAGAATAGAATCGTCATAACATAAAATTATTACTTGCCTCATCTTTCACACATTCCATTGCCACAGAGACTGACAGAGTGGTTTGGCCTTCGACCATGCTTTGACATCCACGACCACAAGGTTGAAGGTTCGAGAATTAGTACGCAATGCGGTAATTCGTCGACTATTCGCACTATTCGTCGACTATCCGCACTATTCGTCGAGTATTCGTACTATTCGTCGACTATTCGTCGACCATTCGCACTATTCGCACTATTCGTCGACTATTCGCACTATTCGCTACTATTCTCCTTTTATCAATTACCCCAATTTTACCCTAGATACATATATACTTGCCTTTTAGCTTCAAAGAACTGCAATATTTCTTTCAAAAACACTTTATTTGTATTATTTCCTCTTTTCAAACCCCCGGTATATAATTCAAAATGGCCGCCTTATGCTTAATGCTCCCACAAGCCGCACTGTTAAGGTGTAGTACCCTCTGTTTGCGCATGTTTACTACGCACATTGTTAATTTCATCATCGCTTCACCGTATATGAGAAAAAGTCATAAAAAGGAAAGTTGGGTTAACCATGATAAGTTTCTAGTACTACTACATAGTAAAATAACTATTTTGTAAGTGTTTAAAATAAAACTAAAAAACTAACATCCGTACATCGCAAAACCATGAAATAATAATTGTTTAATATTTTTATTTACTGAGTAAAGAAGAATAAATCAACAACTACCAGTGAGAGATTGTATTCAAATTTTCTAATTTGATAATTATTCAAGTCTGTTCGTGGCTAATTAAAATATAAATGTACAACTATATTACATTGGAATATCTTCAACAAATTGCCTCAATGTTTGAAAGTATTCATTGGTAATTTTGTTATTACTAATATCACTTCCTCGAGTTGTGTGACTTCTGTTACTTTAAACATCTTATTATTTCTACAAAATCTTCTGAACTTCTTGACAAAGACAAAAGATCCTTCCAGAACATTTCAAAAGATATTTATAACACAATAAACCCAGCACGCAGTAACTCAGACAATAGACAATAATATTTAATAGTGCGACAATAATCGACTGAAAGCAAGCAAAGAAATAAGACAGGAAAACAGTACTTTTTCTCTAATGTAAAGACGCAATTTAACAACATAAACAATAAAAGATAACTTTGGATAAATCTTGCGTCATTGCGATAACGTGAGGTCTTCTCACGACATCTCAACGTTATAAATAGTGTGAAGTGTTTCGATTCTATCGAAACTGACCCATCTTAAGATAAACATATAAAATCGAAGGAATTGAGAGTTATTTTCATTTATTTAGTCAAAATTGTATCATTGTTGTTTACAAAATCACGCCAACCGCAACGAATTATGCAAAAATACGACAATTGGTCGCCAGATGAAATGGTTAAAATACCAATAGCAGCAGGGATTTTTGTTTTTTCAAGCAATACGTGGCAGTTAAGTTTATTAAGTATATTGGCAAGTTGATTTGGGTTGTCGTTGAGGAAAGAATTAAAACGATTGCGAGGACGACTTTAACGTTTTCTGTTCCAAGTTTCTACATTTGTGAAGACAATCATATGACAGGTATGGTGTCTTACACTATAAGATAATTATATCAAGCCCCGATCGCGATGTCCACGCACGCCTTGTCTCAGACTTGTTGAAAGTTCACCAAAATGTTGTTATCAGGTCGGTAACAAGTCGTTTATTCTACAGACTTGCTACAATCTTGTTCTAACATCTTAACAAAATTGATATCCACAATGTTGTAGCAACTTGATAAACTAACAGCCTTGTTACAACTTGATAACAACTTGATATCCACAAGGCTGTTGAAACTTGACGAACTAACAGCCTTGTTACAACTTGATAACAACTTGATATTCACAAGGCTGTAGCATGCAACTTGACGAACTAACAGCCTTGTTACAACTTGATAACAACTTGATATCAACAAGGCTGTAGCAACTTATCGAACTAACAACTTTGTTGCAGCTTGATAACAACTTAATATCAACAAGGCTGTAGCAAATTATCGCACTAACAACCTTGTTACAACTTGATAACAACTTGATATTCACAAGGTTGTAGCAACTTATCGAACTACCAGCCTTGTTACAACTTGATAACAACTTGATATCAATAGCAACTTATCGAACTAACAGTCTCGTTACAACTTGATAACAACTAGTGATATCCAAAAAGCTATAAACAAGCCCCGACCGTCTTAAACAGTGTCAAGACAACTATATGTAACAGGTATATAGTGTTGTGTCTGCAAAATCTGTGGTGCTATATGTATACCTGTTGGCGCATATATGCATATAAAAGGTTGCCCTCTTTCGTTAGTTGTGGCTGTCAAACTAAAAGAGCTATTTCACTCTGGTAAAGTTTGTCATAGTTATTGAAGCCTAACTGAAAGATGTGTACCATGTATGTTTAGTAAAACCAAAGATACCAACATTTTAAATGAATTGCGCAATTGTAAAACATTTAAAAATGAGCTACAAGTAGAAAAGTCTACGTTTGTTTCAAAATATCTCGATATTAATTTACACTTGCAGACGAATACATCTACAGTACATGATTTCTAGTAGAGCTAGCTTTCCTTGCACTCTAATTACCCAGAACACACAGTTTAGTGACCAGAAGACAGAGAAGTCAGCTAGCTTGACGATCAACTTTAATTAAGGAATTCCTGATTTACACAAAGTAAAATAACTATATTGTAGCCTAATTATTTAAGTTAAAACTAAAAAACTAATGTCTGCATCCGTACAAAACCATGCAATAGTAATTGTTTTAAATATGTATTTACTGGGTAAAGAAGAAGAATAAATCTACAACTAGCAGTGAGAGATTGTATTCAGTTTTAATAATTTTATAATTATTCAAGTTTGTTCTTGGTTAATTAAAATATAAATATATATAACTATTATATTAAAATATATCTTCATGCCTCATGTATCAAAACATTCATTATTTAGCATTATTATTTCTAGAATAGTGTGAGTTCTGTATCTTTAAACATCTTATCATTTCTACAAAAATCTTCTCAACTTGTTGACAAAGATAAAAGAGCATTTCAGAACATATTTCCTCGATATGAAAACATTACAAAAGATATTTATAACACAATAAATCCAGCATTAACTCAGATAATAACATTGATATATCAAAGAACTGAGAATAATTATGTCTTTAAAAACTGCGGCAAACAAGTTCGCTGAAACTATAGGGAGCCACATTAAACAAAGTTAAAGTGGACGAATTGGGCTATGGTACGCACAGGAAAGTCAAAGTGGGACTTTGTGTGTATGAATTATGCGAAATTCCATACCAACAAATATGCCTGTTCGCTGTAGACACGATAGCTTGCAAAAAATAGTAGAAATTCAGTTGAATCTTCCCGTAGCTGGGATTCAATTGGCAAAAATATAGAATGATAGCCACTGATCTGCGAAATGCCGAACTGGTAGGCAACCAGCAAACGGGTTACAACTCCTGTCGGGCTGAACTGCCGTAACTGCCATAACTGCCCGTCCGTCTATGTGAATGACAAAAATCAAGAAATCGAAAGTATAGATCTCATCCTTTCAAAAAATATCTCCAATCTGCTGACGAAGACAAAAGATCCTTCCAGAACATATTTCCGACATGAAAACATTTCAAAAGATATTCATTCAATATTACAGAAACCCAGTATGAAGTCGGATAATAACATGGATATGTGAAAGAACTGACCATAATATATACATTTCCTTCATGTCAAAGCATTTTTAAAGCGTATTCGGCAAGTTTGCCCATCGTACGGACAAAAAGCAAGCAAAGTTTTCCTAGACAACTTAATTAAGGTACTTCTCGCTCACAGTGTGACAACAAAAACAATCAAACTCTATCTTTAGATAAATCTTACTTCATCTACGACAATTTGAGTTCTTCGCAAGACATCTTAACGTTATAAACAGTGTCAAGTGTTTCGATTTTGTCAAAAACCCATCATAAGGGAAACATATAAAAGAATTGAGAGTGATTTTCTTTGCTTTGCCGTGAAAAGTGTATGATTGTTGTTTACAAAATCTCGTCAACCGCAACGAATTATGCAAAAGAACGGACAGTTGCTCGTCAGTTAAAATGAAACGGTTCAAATACCGATGCCAGCAGGGATTTTTGTTGTTTCAAGCAATACGTGGCAGTTAAGTTTATTAAGTATGTTGGCAAGTTGATTTGGGTTGTCGTTGAGGAAAGAATTAAAACGATTGCGAGGACGACTTTAACGTTTTCTGTTCCAAGTTTCTACATTTGTGAAGACAATCATATGACAGGTATAGTGTCTTATACTATAAGATAATTATATCAAGCCCCGATCGCGATGTCTTCGCACGCCTTGTCTCAGACTTGTTGAAAGTTCGCCAAAATGTTGTTATCAGGTTGGTAACAAGTCGTTTATTCTACAGACTTGCTACAACCTCGTTCTAACATCTTAACAAAATTGATATCCGCAACGTAGCAACTTGACGAACTAACAGCCTTCTTACAACTTGATAACAACTTGATATCCACAAGGCTGTAGCAACTTGACGAAGTAACAGCCTTGTTACAACTTGATAACAACTTGATATCCACAAGGCTGTAGCAACGAACTTGATGAACTAACCAGCCTTGTTACAACTTGATAAAACCTTAATATCCACAAGATAACAACTTGATATCCACAAGGCTGTCGATAACAGCTTGACACCCAGAAGGCTGTAGTAACTAAACGACCTAACGCCTTGTTAAAACTTTATAACAACTAGTGATATCCACAAAGCTGTAAACAGGCCCCGACCGTCTTAAACAGTTTTAAGATGACTATGTAAGTAACAGGAATAGTGTTTTGTCTACCAAATTTGTGGTGCTATATGTACCTGGTGGCGCAGAAAAGGTTGCCCTCTTTGGTTAGTTGTGGCTGTCAAACTAAAAGAGCTATCTCACTCTGGTAAAGTTTGTCATAGTTATTGAAGCCTAACTTAAAGATATGTACCATGTATGTTTTAGTAAAATCAGAGCTACCAACATTTTAAAACCATTGCGCAATTGTAAAACATTCAAAAATGGGCTTCAAGTAGAAAATTCTATGTTTGTTTTAACACGAAAAATAAAAGCTTTCTTATAGTATTTGTTTTCAAAATATCTCGAGATTCATTTACACTTGCAGACGAATACATCTGCCGTACACGATTTCTAGTAGAGCTAGCTTTCCGTGCACTCTAATTAACCAGAACCCACCGTTTAGTTACCAGAAGACAGAGAAGTCAGCTAGTTTGACGATCAACTTTAATTAAAAAAGAATTCCTGATTTACACAAACTAAAATAACTATTTCGTAATTATTTAAAGTGCCTATGAAGCGAAAATTTTTATTGTCTCATCTGAAAGATCTCTCAAAATAATGTGGAATGTCAATTTACACCTTTGTCATATTTGATCTAGTTCGCGAGATATTTTGGATTAAATCATATGCACATGAAATAGCTTTTGGTCCATATTTGAAATTGAGTTATATATTATAGTCACAGTTATTGACATGAGACACTTGAAATTGTGTGTATTGCTGTAATTTAGGTATTTCAATGCCAAAGGAAAGTTACAAGTGATATCGTTCTAAAATTTTGGCAATAGATCACATTTTCAAATATGCAAATTGGAAAAATGTGGACCAAAATTTATTTCATTTGCATATGACTTAATCCAACATATCTCGCGAACTAGATAAAATATGACAAAGGTGTAAATCTATATTTCACATTATTTTGAGAGTTCTTTCAGATGAGACAATAAAAATTAGAATAAATCTACAACTAGCATTGAGAGATTGTATTCAGTTTTGGTAATTTTATAATTATTCAAATCTGTTCTTGGTTAATTAAAATATAAATGTATAACTATTACATTAAAATATATCTTCAGCAAATGCCTGAATGGTTGAAAGCTTTCATTAGCATTATTTTTATTACTAATAATATCATTTTCTCCAGTTGTGTGACTTTTGTTACTTTAAACATCTTATTATTTATACAAAATCTTCTGAACTTGTTGACAAAGATAAAAGATCCTTCCAGAACATATTTTCTCGACATGAAAACATTGCATAAGATATTTATAACACAATAAACCTGTTGGCTACTAAATCTGGCGCAAGTAATGACTGTGACCGTTTATTGTCTTTGGAAGTTAATTAATTTGACGAACAGTTACCGCCCGCCAAATTGAATGCATTTTCTGCCAGGCGTTTTCTTCCGCATTTGCTGTTTTCGCCTTCACTCATTCCCCCGGAAAAGCGCGTGGATACGAGGCTGGTAAGTTATAAGCCACGCGCTGCAGGAGGTAAAATTCGTCTTTACAGTCAAGCTATAGTCACCTCTACTTTAATTGTCAAACTGCTCAACACTAACCACTAAGTTTCCTCACACGAAACTGTAGGTTTTGATCGGCTGGGTACGAATATCCATGAGTTAAGCCTTTCTAGAAAGAATAACGTTCGCTTTAGCGACCAAGAGATCAATAATGTATTTGTTGAGATACGAAATGAAAGAGGGCAACTTTATTGCTCCAAGGAGACGAGGTAGAGTCAAAAGTAGAAATGTGATGAACTGAACTTTTAAATTTGTTTAGGTTGTCAACATTTAAAACGATTGTGAGGACGATCTTGATCGTGGAGAGAATCATGTGACAGGTCAGTACTCTAGTGTTGTTTTCAAAACAATGTACGTACTACTTAGGTAATATGTGTAAGCAAGGATATCAAAATAAAAGTATAGGATACTGTAACGTTTTTTAATGTTTTCTTGCATTTTGCTTGGTTTTCAACATATTCTCACTTGAAAATGTCCACATGCCGCCATCTTGGATATTAACGGGATATGCAAAATTACGTCATTGACAGGGTCATGGAAAGATTTTCTTTTTGTAATATATATCATTTAGGGTTCTACAAAGACTATTTTTTTTCTAGGTCAATATTATACTAGTACGAACAGACTGTCAAACATCCACTGAAATATGTTACTATACACGAGGTTTTTGTTTGTTTCCCCTGCCAATGACGTTACTTACACAATAAGTTTGACATTACATCCAAGATGGCGGCATGTGGACATCTTCAAGTGAGGGTATCTTGTAAACCAAGCAAGAGAAGAGAAAACTATTAAAAGAACTGCTTAAGATTTTAGGAGTTCTTTAAACTTAGCCATAAATAAAATACGTTACCGATCTCCTTTAATCAATATAATGTCACGAATGTTATATAAAGTTGCTGACCAAATTTCTGGAAAACACTGAAAAACACTTGACAGTGATGAAGGACAAACGAAGGACTTAATGTGCAATTTATAACATCCAATCTCATAAGAGCTGACTTCATTTCGAAACAATGTATTCCATCAATTCCAAAGAGGAAAAACTCAGCCCGAAACGACAGCACATTTTATTTGTGAGGTCACCGCACATTTCAACGTTTGACTTTTAAACGTAGTATTGTTATTTTTGATGAAAGAAAGAAACATCGTCACAAAATCATATTACAAAGTAATTGTTTTTTTAGCAATCCATCGCCGGCAGTTTTAAAACAGGATTAATAGTTCAAAAGATATGGAAGAATATGGATATAACAATATTAGTTCTAAGGTAGGAAATGATGTCTTGCGTAATTCGTGAGATAATCATGTTTTGTGTCTAATAATAATAATCTTTATTGGGTGACAGTATGATACAAACATTACATGACATATAAAAGTAGGTTACACCCAAAAGAAGAAGTGCGAACGGGATATTGATCATCAGATGATCATCCCATGCAAGGCACAACTTCCATCGTTTACATTAAAATTATACACTCCTGTGACAAGGGCACTCCCGTACTAGAGACCAAGTACAAGACAAGTTTACGTCGAACACTGCATTGTCGAGGAGTGCGAAGTAGCGATTCTGCAAGTGTCGCTTAAATGAACTCAGTGAAGAGAATGAACTACGCGGGGCTTCCTTACATATACTGTTCCATAATTTAACTATGCGAAAACTATGCGTTTAACTATGTGTCGTTGGTTTTGGTTAATTATTCCCTTCATCTCTTAAAACAAATCAAATTATACTTTCAGGAATCCATTGTTACGCGTGTTTTACTAAGAAGACATTGATTCCAAACAAGATATAAAATGTAAAAAAAATGTCTGAGAAGCCAGAACTTGTTCTGTTCTTCAAGAACGTTTGTAAATTGGTGATAGCCAGTATTGTCTACAATGCCAAAGACCGCAGAATGCCCTATGGCGATGCGTTTAGAGCCTTGAAATCAGAACTTGGAGAAAGAATCGAGAATTTTCTTCATTCAAATAACATAACCAAGGAAACATTGCGTGTATTTGTCAAAAGTGATTCTCGATTCTCTTTTGGTTTTGACAGCGACGAGCTACTGTTCGAGCATGGCTACTATCTTAAACAAGGCACAACACTCCTCTTGGCGGCATGTAATCTAATATTAGGCGACGCAGGAGATCATGTAGACGTTAATCACGTCGACGAGTATGGCAACACTGCGTTGCACTTCGTGGCTTCTTCGAATCCGTTTGACTGGAGAGATATCGAGCCTTTGGTAGTAACGTTGTTGGAGGCTGGCGCCGATATTTCGAAAAGAAACAAAGAGGGGTGTAACGCACTTCATATGTTTGCTGTGGTAGTGGAACCGAAAAAGGACGAACAGGGTCAGATTTGCTTTGAATACAAAGATTACTTTACGTCTGGCCCTTACTATCTTAAACCGCTTTCAGTATGTCTGGATCACTTATCACAGTCGGAGAATAGCGCAAACGTAGCCATGGTACTTAACCAACCAGGTCGAAACGGCAACACAGTCATGCATGGATGTGTTGCCTGTATCTCTTATTCAATGTTTGATAATGGCATCGATATTCTAGAAAGAGTTTGCAGCAGTGGCGGATGTTTAATGACCGTGAATAGTGCTGGGTATCAACCAATACATTTTGCATGGAAACCTGAGATATTCAAGTTTCTTTTGAAAAAGGGATGTAATCCTCGGTCACGAAGTTATCAAGGAGAGACACCACTGTTGTATCTCATGAAGGCATCACTGCATCCTTTTAGCGTTCCGCACAATACACAACTCCCTGATAGTGTCCTGCATGAAGCCAACAATGTGTTTGGAAACAAAAAGATGGTTTTACCTGGGTTCTTGATCTCTAGTAAGCTCGGTAGTATATTCTATTGTTATATATAGCGTATATAGTGTTCCAATGAAACGAGTACTGCGTCCTCTCATTGGTCCGGATACACCTCCTCCTCATAGTCCCCTGCATGAAGTCGACAACATTTTTTAAGAGAAGGAAATTTTTCGAAAAGTGCTCTTGAGTAAGTTAGGCAATATTTTCTATTACATCGACAGACATCTTAATTGTTGCCCAAATAAACTTTTATATTTCTCAGATATTGTTTTCATAGATCTCATCTAAAGTTGTAATTGATGGCAAAACATAATCATGAAATATCTTAAGATTTAAAAACAATTCATGAAATTAAACCATCCTAGAATAAATATACATTTAATGCAAAATCCCTCGCTCATTTAATATAGTGTAAAATAATTCACATTTGTTTTTACCAAGAGAATGCAAACCTATAAGTTTCACTTCCTGTCAGCCAAGGCGTCCTGTCTCGACAACAACACATATTCTCGCTAAAGTTTATTATAAGATGAACATTTACTTTTGATTCCCGACTTTAATATAATTTGCTTATAGGCAACACCTTCGTTAAATTTCCTTGCCTGTTTCGTTGACCTGTTCATATGCATTCTACACTATACAACTTCATATTGAAATTTAAGCTTCTATGGTGACTATCTTTTTGGAAAACTGTGACCGTTATCGCC
This sequence comes from Virgularia gustaviana, assembly GCA_025770025.1. Classification (NCBI taxonomy): domain Eukaryota; kingdom Metazoa; phylum Cnidaria; class Anthozoa; order Scleralcyonacea; family Virgulariidae; genus Virgularia; species Virgularia gustaviana. The sequence goes on from JAOTOK010008451.1 coordinate 9,980, forward strand.
TTCCACGACGAAAAAATAATAAAAAACCTTAGCTAGCCGATATGTTGACAGTTTACTCTAGCTTGCTGTTCTTTCTAACCGGAAAAGTCAAAGTCTTTCATCCAGCTTATTTACTCTCCCCATACCCCCATAACACGACGCGTACGGTAGCCACACCGACCAATTTCGGCGAGATTTTTTGTAGTGTAAGGCGATAGATGTCAAATTTATTTATAACCCTCGCGGATTATATGAAATCAATTTTTGGATTAAATAATTGCTAGGAATAAAGAACCTCGTCGAGATTGTCAACATGGAGGGTGTGAAAGAGACACTTTTGATAAAAGATGATAACGGTATGTTGAATTTAGCTAACCGTTTGGTTCTGTTGTGATGTTTGATAACCTCTTGTTTCTCTCATCTGTATTTAATGTTAATGTTTGCAACCACGAACCGAAAATTTGTTAATAAAGCACCGACAACACGGACGAATGTACATGAGTTGTCTACGTGCTGTGCGTTGTTACATGACATTAAATTCCTATGCAATTTCGGAGAACGTTTTATTTTCGTGATATCATCGATTCTGATCCATTGGTGTCATCAACAACAGATCAACAACAAATGAAAGAAATAGAACTCACCGATTATTCCCATACACCACATAGCCTCGTTTCATGGTTTATTTCATTTTTTGTGAAAATCATACCTACATAAGGTAATATTTCAACGTTATCTGAACAAATCTGTTTGTTGTTTAGCTCAAACTTGATTGTAAAGTATAATTGTAATCTTATTGAGCACATAATTCGATTAGCTTTCCAACGTGAAAACGAGGCTATTTCGTGGAAACTGAATAACCAATAAGGACTATTAATTAGTGCATTGCCTATATCACGTGACATAGATTACTGTATTCTTAGTATGATCAAAAATCTGACGGCAATGAAACGATATTTTATGATTTTATGATTTTTATAGTGAGCATTTCTTTGTCCTTTGCTTCTTTTATAACCTAACTAATATTCACGATGTTCACTATCCTTAACGATCATAGGTGTATCACCCATTCAGATATGTCTGACTACTGCACGAATGATGGCTTACGATTGTAACGGAGGAATGATGCGTTACGACGCCTATCTACTGCTTGAAGCAATCTTGCATGCGGAAAACAAAAGCGATGGACAAAAGTCTCACGCATATCGCTTACTTGAACAAAAAAGTTGTGGGAAGAGTGTACTTCATATTTTATTGGACATGGGATCAGCCCTTCGTGAACTTAAATTAATTACGGAAGAATTTCCTACCATTCTCCAATGTCTAACGCTATTACTGAACTCTGGAGCCGACGTCGACGCAAGAGACGAAAAAGGACAAACTATAATGCACATCGTAGTCCGTCAATACCCTGATTGTCCCTCACTCTTCAACCAATGTATCGCTGTTCTTATGGAGCACAACCCGAAATTGGAAATCAAAGATAATGCAGGGTTAACCGTTCATGACCTGACGTCTACCCAAGAAGATCTCCAGGAAATGGGTCTTAGGCCTCTTCGCAAAGTACAATGCAACGCAACCCGCCATCTGGAGCTTGTTTATGCCATTCCTAACACTCCTACCGGTGAGATCAAAGTTGTTGGAGACAGTTACCGTTATTCGGACGACTGCTTTATCAACAGTGGCTCGTTTGGTCGCTTGTATGCTTCAATAAAAGATGAGTTCAAAGATGAAAATTCCAACGTTATCACATGTAAAGCATACGCTTTGAAGTGCGTTGAAAAAGTCATAATTGACCTAAAAGAAATCAGGTGTGAGGTGGAGTTGTTGGTGAAGCTTTCGGCTGAGTGTAACAACTACATTGTCAGGTATCATGAAGTCATTTCGACGACAGAATTCTATTTCATCGTCCTCGAGTTAATGGACGGAGATTTGAATTGGTTTATCGAGGAAAACCAGACAACGAATCGCCTGGGAAAGAATTCAGAAGGGATGGCTCAAGCTGCGCTGCAAATGATAAGAGGTGTAGCGTTTCTTCACCACAAGCAGTTTATCCACAGAGATTTAAAACCAGGGAACATCTTAGTTACCCTATCCGATCCACTTCATTTTAAAATCGCCGATTTTGGACTTGCAAAGAATCTCGCACCGTCAGTCCAAAGTAAATCAACATCAAGTGGGGGAATGCTTGGTACAACTAATTACATGGCCCCAGAGCTTTTGCTGGATGAAAAAGCTAAACACACGAAAGAATCCGACATGTTTGCGCTGGGTCTGGTTCTACATTACTTGCTTTCACTTGGACACCATCCTTTCTCGAATCCAACACAAGAACAACGTTCTATTGCTGAAAATGTAGCTACATGTATGAATATTACGAAGATGAAGTTTTGGTTGGATGAAAATTTGTCATGTGAAGCAAGGCATCTCTTGACGACAATGTTGTCCGAGAACCCGAAGCAACGAGGAACAGCAAGCCAGTTAGAAAACCACGTTTTCTTTTGGAGCGACAAGAAAAAGAGCGCGTTTCTTACGGCTGTTGGAAACGAGGAAGAAATGACCTTGAAAAAGACGGTCGCGAGAACTCCAAAACAAGCAGCGTTTGAACAATGCTTGCGGGAAACAGACTGTGGAAAAATGGTGAGTACTTATAGTGTTATAGATATTACTATTCAAAGAAACCAGCTGCATATTATACAGTGTTGTATAATACGCCCAAAGCGGATTTATGCAAATTAGTTTTGTCCTAATATCAATATGTACCTCCTGCAAAAATGCTACAGATCGATTGTCGTCATTTTCAGCTCCAAGGCATCCCCTAAAGAATTTCCAATGTATTCGTTCCTATCTTACCCTACAAATTGATAGCCCGCACGCGCATCATTGAGCTGCCCTTATATGAAATTTTAAAGAAATATTCTTCTGTGTAAGCTGCTGTACGTAAAAACGTTTAAAATTTGAATGGAATTAAAACAGTGTGAAAATTTTGTTTATTTTATGAGTTTGCTCCTCGAGAAGGCGACCCTTCCTGTTCGAATGTTGATTGTGGAACAAAACATTTTAACAGAAGAGTAGTTGTTGTGAAAATACTGTCGGTATCATGGAAACACGTTACATCTTCACATAATTATATTATTACAGGTATCGGATGATCCTACCAAACACCTTTCACCTCAACCTTGGAATACCAAATTGCCTGACGTGTATCGTGACGTCACAAGTGCGGGAACTGGACGACGAAATTATAACACGAACTGTGTGCTGGAACTACTGCGGTTTATCAGAAATGCGTACTACCATCTTAACGAGAAATCTCCTGCTATGAAAACCAAACTCAACGACCACAT
>JAOTOK010008562.1:0-13305 GCA_025770025.1 Virgularia gustaviana
CCTCGGGCCGTTTTTAAGACCTCGAAAAAATATTTTTCTATCCGGACCTCCCAGCCAGTAAATAACATATATATATATACGCACGCGTACTCTCAACGTTGAAAAATAACTGGCCGCCGGGTAAACGCCAGCTGTAGGCGTCTTGTTATTATTGTTACGTCATGGATTTCAGATAACAGAGCATTGAGGATTCCAGCTCATGGATTCTAAATCTCTACTCATGGATTCCAGATCCAAAGTCATGCAATCCTGGATTCCAGCTCATTATTTCCGACCCTGGTTCATGAAAAACAGATCTCAGGTCAATGATTCCAGATCCTAGCTAAAGCAGAGCCCAGGTGTCAGTTCATAGATCCCAGATCCCAGCTCATACACTGTACAGTAGCTTAGGATCCTGGGTCATTGATTCTGAATTTCACTTCATGGATTTCAGATCCCAGGTGAAAAGTCATATTCAAATGAAAGGTCATACTCATATCTACCTTTACAAGATCTCAGTTCATGGATTTCTGATTTCAGCTCATAGATTCTGATTCCAGCTCATGGATTCTAGAATAACATGGATTCTACTGATCTCACATCATGAGCACAGGATTCAAGCTTATTAATTCTGGACTTAAGCTCATGGGTTCCAGATCCCGGTTTAAGGATTCGAGATCCCAAGTTATGGATTCTGGATTCTAATTCATGGATTCCAGATGACACCTCATGGAGTCCAGACTTCAGTTCATGGAAACCAGATCACAGTCAAAGATTCCATATCCCAGATCATAGGGTCCAGATCTCAACTTATGAATTCTCAATTGCATCCCAAGGATTCAAAATCACATGTGATGGATTCTGGATTACACCTCAAGTACCAAGATACCAACTTATAGTTTTGGGATTCCACCTCAAAGATTCCAGATCCAAGCTCATACAGTAGATCCTGCATTCCACCTCATGGATTCTGGATACCAATTCATAATTCTGGATTTCACCTCATCAACTCCAAATCTCAGCTCATAGGTTCTGGCTTCTATATCATGGATTCTGGATTCCACTTCATAGATCCTAGATCCCAGCTCATGGATTCTGATTTCCAGTTCATGGACTCCAGATCCCAGTTTACAGATTCCAGATTCCATCTTATGCATGGAATCTGGATCCCAGCTCACAGATTCTAGATCCCAGCTAATGGATATCAGGAGTCCCAGCTACACAGCTCACATCATATAGGCTGGATTCCAAAGATAGATTCTGGATCTAATCATTATTCCCTACTAAGCTATAATTGATCAACACTATCAGGTTCTAGATCTAGATTTCAAGTAATACTGTAAGTTGCTGATTTTGGTATTCCGGGTTCTTTGGGATACGACAATAAAGTTTTCCATTGAGATAGTTGGTCAGTAGCTGGGAACCTTCGCCATGAGATGAAAGATTGTTTTAAGTTAGATGGAGCAATATTATTAATCGGCTTAATAAATGATATACTGTTAGAATTCTACTTTAAGTCACAATACCTAGATCATATCCAAATAGGACTCCTCCAAGAGATGCTACAACAGCTGCTAGGACATACTTGGTTGCCCCTCTTCGAGATGAACAACTATGTACAATAATGAATATATATAATGTTAAATTCCATTCTAAGCAATCTATGAACATAGGACAACCGGTTCTGTCATCAATATTTATTATTCTGTTTCCACACATACGTTTCTGCATCCATTGTTTCAACTCTAAGGTTATCATCCATCTCCATTTCATGATAAATACCATGACTTTCATCAAGTGAATTACTAAGAAGGTTCTCTAGAAAAAAAATTTTGCTTGATAACTGTGGGTCTTTTTGCTTGCTTTAGTGTGGATATATTCATAATAAGTAAAATACTATACGTGATTCAACTGGTGGTTGTCTGTTGACCATGTTTGGGAAGGAAGATGCCATATTAGAAAAATCTAAAACAATGGTGTGTTTATCATTAGACATAGTTGCATATGAGGTATCCTAGCATTTATAATCCTTAGTTATAATATATTTTTGTTATAATATTCCCTTATTTCAACAATGTGCTCTGTTTTCAAGGTATTGATATTTAAAATGGTTTATGAAACAACAAATATTCATTTATTGACAAAAATTTTAGTGATCACAGTGTGGGTTACCTATCATTTCCAGTTGGCAGTTGAGTTAGGAATTTATGTAAGATGATATAATAATCAAATACTGCATCTGAATTACTATTTACTGAAGAACAGATACTATCAATTTCTTAACAGCCGATAGCGTGTACATAGTACTCAATTACCAATACTTTATATTATTATAATATTATCACTAACATACTAAAGTGAACTGATTCTTTATTCTTCAATATAAAATAATCAATGTGTGACTAGCAAACAGACATATTCATTTAATTGGCGACCCAGTAAACACTTACCTTTCACGGTGACTAACAACGCTCAAATACGGTAATGCTACGATGGAAGCAACACGGACTAGAGCAATCATCTCCTAAAAACGACGATTTTGCATGAAAGAATCAACCTTTGTTTTATTTGTTGATACATTGTCACCTTGAATTCAGATAATTGTTCTTTCAGTGACCAAAACGTCAACCGCTGTCAACAGACTACTGTTGACACAGAGAATCAACGAATATCGTTAATGACCAATTAGAACCATTTCAGAGCATTTAATTTGTTCATATATTCAGGCACTAAACCAATCAGAACGCGTACATTTTTCAAGAACGAAATATACCTCGTAAGTCGTAAATAAGATCTTCGCAGTTTGGAGGCTTAGATTTTTAATTTTTAAGACTTATTTTAACGAAATCCTATAGAATATTGCAGGATTTGTATTTTATTGTCATTGCCGGTCACGGAGAGCAATTCTTACACCATCCAGATCGTTGACGTATTTAACCCTATGACAGCAACCGTAAGTCTCTTACTCTGGCTAACGCCAGACGATATTACTCGTCAACGGGGAAGAAAGCCTCGTCGACAAAGGGTTAAATTGATAATTTCGTGAAAAGATATTGTACAGTTGTGCGTCATTGAAACCAGATCTAAGGGGAAAGTGGTGGATTGTTTTAAGCGGACACTTGGGTGTGGTCCCGATAGTGCCGTCCAGTCCGTAGCTTTGTTCACATTTCAGCATTTTAATAGCTAACATTCTAATGGGATTGTTGACAACTAGACTAGTATTTCCTTGCTTGAAAATGAAACATATGATCAAAAATACTTTGTGTGACTTTTCAAGAACACAAAAAGCTGAGAAATGTTTTGAATTTCTAATAGCAGGGCATTTCTGTGCATATTCGCAGATGGGACTGTACTGTCTCTTTATTAGATGTTCGACGACTGTATGTAATAAATACTCAGTAACGAATAAAACATATTCCGAACAATAATGTTATTTCAGAAAACATTAACACAACTGAAAAAGATTTGAGTCAAACTAGAAAACAATATATTTTGCGATTCAAAATTTGTGACATATTTTTGGTTTACTGACGAGATGACATAATTCTTGTAGACTACCTAGTCGATAAATGAGATCATGCATTGAATGGTGAGGGGCTCCCGTGGTCTTGAAGCGAGGGATAAGTAGACATAAACATAGACATAAATCATTTATAAACGGAAGATTTCGGAAGGAATTCGGGAGACAACTAAGTGTAATTAGCGGCATTAGAAGCGAGTCTTGTCTGCTTGTGCGGAAGTGTTTAGAGAAGGAACTACACAACCCAATATTTGACGAGTATTTTACAATGATCAGTTACGAGAAGAGAACCAGAAATAACAATAACATGTTGAGATTATCTCGGGTAAAACTATGGAGGTAGCAAAACAAAGTTTTTATTTTGGTGGAGCAAAATTATACAATGCTCTGCCATTAAATTTAAGATTAATGGGAACCCTAGAAAAATAATTTAGGGAAGGCCTGAAGGATCATTTCAACTCTATAAGTTAATTTGTTATATTGTACTGTCTAAAATGTTTTATATATTCTATACTTCTTAATTAGTTTATATTAATTTGAGATATATCTAGGTTTACAGGACAAACGTTGATAACAGTCGCACTGTATTGTGTAGAAACTGAAGTTTTTATCCTGTATAAAGATTTAAAAATAATAATAGTAATAATTGTGATGGCAGAGAACGAGCAGTAAAGATTTTTTAATCAAATTTTATCCGACCCTATTCATATCTGAGGATTAGCATAGATTTGTGCACGACTTAGAATGATTGAATGATAATTTATCAAATTTTTGCTAAGTAAATATTACCCGGATGTTAATCGACCAGAGGTTTACATCACAAGGGAGATTCAGATTTGACACCGAAACCCCATTTCGCGAGTGTTTTCTGATTTTACCGCGGGTTTATTTCCGATTCTGATGTGAGGGCCACAAATTTGGTATACTTTACATAATAATATCGTGGCTGCTGATTTGCATGTTTTTTTTTAAAATTTATTTATTTATCTTTAAAGACAAACATTTATGATATATACGATGCATACCTTGTAAAGTAAGACAAAGAAAAACCGCCGGATGGCAACAGTTGATGCATGAAGGTGTCCCCTAGATAAAAAACGTTCTCCAAATTTGGCATATTTTGACCTTCTGTACATTGAATCTCCAGTTTCTATTCATTTACCATCATATAGCAAATCAAGATCGTAGTATAATATTGTTGTGTAATAATCTAGCTTGAATGTCATAGTGTTTTTTATTGATGGGACAATACTGAGATTTTTCCTGCGACTGTCCCCTATCACATATATGTCGATATATCAGAAACGGGCAGAAAATCCTTCATGTGATTTTGGTGGCATCACTCAGTAATAGAGCTGTATCGATCAAACTTCAACCACTCGTCAATCGATTACGAACTTCAAAATTCGTGAATTCTTTAAAATGCGCTACTCAGGCCATGCCCTGGCTTCATTACTTATAGAAAGCCAGGGCGGGTTGCTGTCGTTTTCCGACCATACATGCATGCCCTGTCTTCATTACTTATAGAGAGCCAGGGCCGGTTGCTATGCCCTGGCTTCATTACTTATAGAGAGCCAGGGCGGGTTGGTGCCGTTTTCCGGCCATACATGCCCTGGCTTCATTACTTATTGAGAGCCAGAGCGGGTTACTGCCGTTTTCCGGCCATACATGCCCTGGCTTCATTATTTATAGAGAGCCAGGGCGCGTTACCGCCGTTTCCCGGCCATGTATGCCCTGGCTTCATTACTTTTAGAGAGCCAGGGCGGGTTGCATGCTGCCCTTTTCCGGCCATACATTACATGCCCCGGCTTCATTACTTATAGAGAGCCAGGGCGGGTTGCTGCAGTTTTTCCGCCATACTTGCCCTGGCTTCATTATTTATAGAGAGACCGAGGGGTTGTTCCCGGTTTCCGGGCCTTTATGCCCTGGCTTCATTTCTTATTGAGAGCCAGGGCGGGTTGGTCCCGTTTTTCCGGCCCTACATGCCCTGGCTTCATTACTTATAGAGAGCCAGGGCGGGTTGGTGCCATTTTCCGGCCATACATGAACAGGCTTCATTACTTATTGAGAGCCAGAGCGGGTTGCTGCCGTTTTCCAGCCATATATGCCATGGCTTCATTACTTATAGAGAGCCAGGGCGGGTTGCTGCCGTTTTCCGGCCATACATACCCTGGCTTCATTACTTATAGAGAGCCAGGGCGGTGTATATTGTAATATAGTATAATTATGCACAAATAAGAACAGTTGATTAGAACAGTTATATTTATTCGATAGCATAACATAGAATTTAAACTGTATAGGTTGTTGTAATGTAAGATATGTCTTGTTCCTTTTGGTTGAAATATTTTAAAGACGTTCAAACTTCAGCCGTTCATCCTTCATGTGGTTGTGGTGGCATTAGTCACTAATAGAGTTGTATCAATCAATCTTCAACCACTCGTCAATCGATTACGAACTTCAAAATTCTTCAAAATGCGCCATTCACATCCTACCAGATGGATCAATTCTACTGGTTTCTTATCTATATTCATTGTTCTACATGGATACACTACGTACAGTATTAATATTTCCATGAAAAATAGCATTTTAGCAAGCTTTTTGTGCGCATGCGCATTGCGCACTTATTAATACATGATATTTTATTGTATTAAGATATATAACATTTGAATTAAATTTTCGATATTTCAACCAAGATATTTTAGCTAAATTCATTGCACCCCCAAATTAAGCTGCCCCCACAAGCTTCAACAGTGGTCCAGTTTAGTGTAACAATCACATTAGCAGTACGAGAAACATAGTTACAGATCCGATAAAGTTGATGTTTACTTAACTACTTCATATAACCATGCGATCACCAAGGTAGCCTTGTGATACGAAAAACATATTGGTGTTATTGCGTTGTCACAAATCTTAGAATGTTGCTTAGCTTTAGACCACTGATGATCTGATTTATGTTACGATGTGAGGATTAAGTGCGGGGAAACAAAGTTTGTGCACACACAGCTGCGTTGCCAGGGATGTTTGCATCCCATTTGCACCTACGCGTGGATGCTACATGAGGCTCTAGGAAGATTGATGGCAAATGCGAAGATAATCTGTTTCATGAAATTAGTGTATAAGTTCTTGTAACCCCAAAACTTTAAGTCAAACTGGCATTTGGACCTGTAACAGGACTGAGTGGTATTCTGATCACAGTGGATTTTGTTTTAAAGACGTCTGGCCATGCAACTCGACAGCGCCTTCTAGCCTTTCCACGTTCTTTTAACCCGCCATTTTGGAAAATTAGAACGGAAATACAAGGTCTCCTCTTGGACCAAGTGTAAAATATAACAACAGAGTTGATGTTCGCGGGCGTAAATATGTTTTTGGCCCGACTCAAACTCATTTTAGCCCAAACGAAGCGAGTGATAAAATGAGCTTGAGAAGGGCTATTACTGACGGTAGCCCGCGGGCTAAAATGCATTTTAGCTCGCTAAGTTCTTCATTTAATAACACGCAATATACGCCACAATATATGCCCGCTAAAAATATTATAATTTGTGATTATATAGAGCGTCATTCCGAAGGTGACGTAATCAAAATGGGTAAGTAATAAAATTTATAAATGAATTACCAAATGCAAGCTTCTGCATGCGCAGGTGCCGAGTGCAATTGTCTATTGGAATGTTGTATTCCAGAATTTCAGGTAGAGATGCATATTAAACATGCATGCACTTCAAAATGTGATTTTGGACTGCATAAGTCATTTTTGAAGGTATAACGCGCTTATTTGAGATACATGATATAACTAGTTTATACTACTATACATGTACCATATATGTATGTTGTGTATGTAAAGTATACATATCCCATTCACAAGGGATGTGAAATGAAATGCGCCCACAGTTGGCGTGGTTGCTAGGAGGCTGTCATTTTGGCCAGAAAAATTGCCGCGAAGGCGTGAAGCGAAAAAAGGTAAACAAAATACGTGTTTCGCCTGGCTACAGTCTCATAGTATGTTGAGTATTTCCTGATGAACATTGAGCTATTTGAACCACCAGGCTATGAGGGGTGATTATAAATAACGCCATAATTCCCCACTCAGCCAGTGCAGGTTGGAGAAGCAATGGCCTTGTGGTAACGACAATGAAGCGCAACGCTTACGCGAAATACTATGAAGATGACCTTCTTATTAGTTAGTATTCTGTGGTATAAATGCACTAGGGAAAACATAAGAAGCTAAATATTAACCATTTAACTAACAATTGATGTGGTTCAGAATTCAGATGTTTCCACTCTTCGCATTATAGTGTCTCAGTGACTCTGCATCAGTGAACTCATAAGGAGACTGGAACGATAACTCAGGGGGGTAAATTGAAGCCAAAATTGCAATTTTCTGCACGTACGAAGCCACGGGAAATTTAATTTTTTTGCGTTTTGTAGAAATATACTTGACACTGGACGCTGGTTTATATATCAAACTGGAGCTCTTGGAAAGCACTATCTGGTGTGTAAGTTTAAAAACACTGGCTCAAACGGAACTCTTTCGAAATATCAATAATATTTCCCGTACGTCATTGTTTTGTGGCTATTTTTTATTATTTTTGCATTTTTAAAACACTTCCCTTTTAGCTAATGTCTTGAAATTAACACAGCAAATAGATTTTTTCACGAGCTTCTATTTGATATATAGATCAACGTTCAGCAGTAGTTCTGCTCCAACCGCAGAAAAAAACATTTTGGCTTCAGACAGCTTATGGCACATTTACATATATGCAGTTAGCGTTCCAGTTTACCTATAGAGTTCAATGCTCTGCACCCAGCTGCAAGTTTTTTTTTATGAAGTCAAAACAACAGATGTGTTATCTGAAATATTGCCAAGTATTGTGGACGCAAAATATAATAGTCATAACGACATAAAAGTGAAAATATTTTGTTGCAAAGGTCCGCCGTCTCGGCTCAAGAGTCAATACATAATGATATAAGATAAGGAGTTGTTGTACCATGTGCTTTCACTTCTTGCATGGTGCTTTCTTTGAATTACGCTATATCTGATCAAGCAGGTCGCGTAGACGTTCCCGCTTTTAATTTATTTACATGTATGCACTGCTGTAAGCATTAATTAACATAATATGGAAATATACAGTGCAACATCAAGTGTCTCCATCTTGAAATAATACAAGGCCAATATTGTTAGCGAAAAATTAAATAAAAATTTTAAACATCATGTGCATTATATTAGCAAATACAGTGACTAGTTCTACAATCTTACCCTACCTAGCTAATCATATTTATTTGCTCGTTGAAAATAGTTTTCCACTAGTTGTCGATCTTAGTTAAAAATGTGCTGTTGTACAGCCTATAGGTGGCTAAAGATATAACTAAAAACTGGAAAAATATTATAACTAATTGCATGCCAAACTATCGGGATTATTAGGATTACTTTGGCTTATATAAAAGAACTGTAACACTAGAAAATTTATATGAATATCAGTTTTTTGTGGGATATCAGTTACGTAGCTTTCGAACTCTGACTTATAGTAAATGCAAATGACAAACATTTGGCTCGCATTTTCAAATTTACACGTACGAATATATATTACATATATCGTATTTTAGGTCAATTTAACTGAAGAACTTGGAATTTTGTGTATTTCTGCAACGTATGTATTTAACTGCCAAAGATTAGTTACGGGTGATTTTATTTAATAATTTGTCAAATATGTAAATTAGAAAATTTCAGACCAAAGGTTATGTCATTTTCATGTATGCTGGCAAGTAAATCTCGCAAACTATTACGTAAAATTTCCAATAACATTTGGAAATAAATATAATTGATATTCCATGCTTATGACATGAAATTTCACCCAAGCATTTTATGAATCTATATTGAAGGTATAGTTTGAAATGGTGGAGTACGAAATTTGTAGAACTTTGTTACCTAGCTTCGTTTGGGGGATATTCAAGTTTGTTTGATATGCAAAGTATCATACTTATCACATTACAATGCATATATATTGAGTTTTTACAGACCATAATTTTCCAGACGGCTAACGAAACACTGAAACACATACTATGATAAATAGGTTTAGTTACAAGTCATTATAGCAGATTTTTGTTCAGCCGTTGGAGAGAAATTAGCAATTATTTGAAAACTCATTATGCATTGTGATATTGCATAAGTTTGATACTTTGCATATCAAATAAACGTGAATATCTCCCAAAGGAAGCAAGCTAGGTTGGTAACAAAGTTCTACAAATTTGGTACTCCATCATTTCAAATGATCTTCAATAAAAAGTAATAAAATACTTGGGTGAAATCACTTTCAGTTCTTTCAGTTTCTCCGGGCATATACCTCTTCATGCAGTAATGCTGGACTCGTGTTCCATAAACATACACAACGCCTACCCGAGGATCTTATTAGTCAACCGCATGGGAAATCTCACAGGGAAATAGTTGAAAACTATGGTAACTCTTCCACAACTGCAGTAATTAGGCCAATGGCGACAGTTCAACTTTGTTATGATCCGATGTAACACTTCACGATAATCTTTCTCTGGATAATGCCAGACGACGAAATAAGCGACAGATGAAGAGCTTTGTCGTGTCGGAGATTGCATGGAAACTCTTAAAGTATATAATCCCCATTAATGCATAACAAAACGAGATTAAGTTGGTATACAAGCGCAAAGATTTCGAGAAACTGCAAGAAATTACTGAACGACGTCGTTCTGTGACTTCGCGACTTTCGTTGTGCTTTCGTAGAGACTAGAGTAGAGTGGCTATTGAATTGGATTGGAACCGAATTAAAGGTTGAAAATGTTTTATTTTACACAGGTGTTATTTGCATATTAATATGGTTTTAAGAACAATTTTTATGGCAATATTGTTGTGAAGCGAATCCGGCATGCATTATATAAACGAAGAGATTATAATGTTGATTTAGCCGAGACAGTGGACTCCATATACACGGCCGAGAATCCACACATGGTTGTAACTACTAACTAGGCCGCTGCGCTTTTGCAGTACAACTCACCGTATAGTAAAGGTCGTTTTCCACTTCAACCGTATCGTAACGAAACTTACCGTATTCCATTGTTTTATGATCCACCAAATCAAGCCACCATAAAAGAAATCGCTACGGTACAGTACGATACGGCTGTCGGCTGAAGTGGAAAATGGGCTTAACAAGCTGCATGCATGCGTGTTTTTGCAAGTCTTGTTCTAGAGGCTTGTTGACAAAGTATTACTGTATTGGTAATATGCAAGTTGTCCATTTTGCAAGCCCTGTTACAAGTTGTTTTAACAATGCTATATCGTCTCGTAAACTGCAAGGCATCAACTTACTACGACGTTGTGAATAACAAGCCCCTAACAACTTGATGTCTTTAGTGGGTTGACATCAACTCAGTATTTGGAAAGTACAGGTAACTGTACAACTTATATTAACAAATACGGAACGTGTGTACTCGTCCGTGTTTACTGTTGTCGTCTGCCCGCCGACTAGACTCGTACATTCTCCGTCGACCATGCTAAATCCTCGGTTCCGAACAGCCAAATCGAATTACGTCCGTGTCCGAGTATGTTGTATTTGAGTTCATCCCGATTTAACACCGAAACTCAGCGTCCGACACACAAAAATATCTCACAAGCCGCAACAGAGTATAGCTTGGAACGAGTAATTGGCGTTAATTATCGTGCAGTTAGAAGGTTATTTAGTTCATCATGTTGCTACAGCCATGTGTGTATCAAGTAGGGCTTGTATCAAGTTGACGGCTGCGGAACCATATCAAGTTAGGCCACATTATTTAAAAGCTTGGTAACAACATAATAACACCTAGTTGCTGCAATATTCAACAACTCCGACGGAACTTAAAGTTTGCGAGCGCATTCCGCTTGTTACTGCGACTTGTGAGGAGCTGCTAACAGACTTGCTACAACTTGCGCTGCCATTCTTGTCGTGTACAACGTTGAGAAATACAACTATACTGACAAATCACGAGTACGCTCTTGACATTCATAAGGAATAAGGAGCTGTACACCTCTCAAAACAACGCGTTGATGCACATACACAACCCATATGTAAATTAGTATTGAATGACTGTGCTATGAGTGGGGAAGTACGAATTCGTATCGGAACTTAGTTTAAACATCTTGTGAAATCCATTCCCAAAGCTAAATGTGCTTAATTGGGTTGCCGTACAGCGTGGTAATAACGTTCTGGGAACTGTGAGTTATCTTAGAAAAGAATGTGGTGTACATTTAGGAATGGAAATAAATAAGTGTGGACAGGATGTGTGTCGAGTACTTGAAGTATGGGCGTGTTCTACGGGAAAACTGATGACGAGATACGCAGCTATCGTGTTAATTTATTCTGCGCAGCGCTGACCACGATTTGGCCTCTTTGTCAAGTTTGAATAGCGGACCACCGCGTATGAAAGATGAAATGATATAATATTCGCTGTTTTGGGAAAGGTTTTGTGACAGCTATCCAACAGGAACTTCTGAAGAACAGTCGGGAAACAATGATGTGCCTTTTACTGAAAAGCTGTTGGAGCTTGAAGTCATGAAATGACAGTTTTGTATTTATAATCGGTATGTAGCTATAATAATATCACACATAAATATTATACCTATACTTTTGTCTCTTGTGCCGAAATATTCATTATAAATCCAAAAGCTTAAAGTTTTAAATTAGTAAAAGTTGTATGAGTCAATGCACGATTATGACCAACGAAACAAGCCATGGTACGATATGTACTAGTGGTAGTAGTACATACATTTTTGAACAACATGTCGTGCTGTGAGCTTGTGTATAATAGAATTTGTTGAAATTTCGCGTCCGGTGTATAAAAAGAGACTTGGATACACATAGACATGGCGATATTTGAGTTTTCGAGGCTAGTTCAAGCATCGGTTACTCAAATAGGTGAAGATAACCCGACATGACAACAATATGTTAGCAAATTAAGAAATTGTGGCTTTGTTGAACACAAGTCTGGCAACATTATAAGAGCACTGGCAATCAATTGAGATTCTTGCATTATACAACTTCGAAGACAAAGTACCGCTTGTTAGAATATTGACCGTATAAAGAGTACATTGAAACATTATAGCGAGCTGAGTCCTGCTATAAAGAAGTTGATTATTTTGATGGAATACGCTCATTTACTGCTCCATATAATCGTTTTAGGATGCAGTTTCATACAACATGCGGTTAGCTCATGTATAATTAGCCATTTTGCAGCTCCGCAAAATATGTTTGTTGCAGTAGTATGTTATTAATTAATGATGATTATCGACTGAAAGTTCGTGCAGAATGACAAGGTGATAAACGCTTCGCGCAGCCCATTAGTCATTTGATCAGAATTAGAACTTTGTCATACGAACATATATAGGCCTCGGTGAACTTATATAGTGACGACTGATCGATGATGAACGCTAATCGCGATGATGATTGGGTTATGTCAGTTAAAGGTAAAAAACAGATACCAAGTGAAATTGATCTGTTAACTTGGCCAGTACGTCAGTGAAGTAGGCCGTCAGACCGTCATAGGTTGTGTGAGATATAAAAAACATGAATAGTGGTGATAACCAAAAAAGGTTAAAACAGAATGAAGAACAATGCAACGATGATAGCGGCGGAAGCGATCGACGACGACGATAGGACAACAACAACGACGACGAGGACGACGACGATGACGAACACAGCGACAACAATGACAACAACAACAACAACAACAACGACGACGACGACGACGACAACGACGACGACGACGACGACGACGACGACGACGACGACGACGACGACGACGACGACGACGAC
>JAOTOK010008784.1:0-13299 GCA_025770025.1 Virgularia gustaviana
TCATCAAGTGATCGATCTGTAGCCTAACTTCTATCACAATTCAAATGATAAAGGTTGTTGTAGAATGGCATCGCGGGTATGTACACGAATAAACCGATAATAGCACATATAGTTGTAAAATTTACGGATCATTATCATGAATTTCACAAAATACTTCAGTCTCCTTGTACCTATAACGGTCACACATCTTGGCCCATACATAAAAAGTGAGTATGTTACTTTGCTCACAGTAAGGTTCCATTGTTCTCGCGTATCCGCCCCTTTTTGTCTTCTCTTCGCATTCGCTATAGAAAACAATTAATGCCTACCAGTTATTGATATCTCACTTTACAGTAAGCTCCAATGATCATAGTATAATGTATAATTTCTGATAGATAGATCCATAGCGAGAAATCATTAATTATTAAAATATATCGAGGCGAAGTAGGACCCACAAACTTTAGTTTTATTAAGTCGAGTTTCTCAAGTATGGTAAACTTTTTTCTTATTTTTGTTTATCTGTAGGTATCATATTGTAATGCAACATGTCAGAAACTTCACTGGCCTACGCACAAGAAGCGATGTAAACCAAACGACAATCCTACCCAGAAGACAACCCCAGAACCATAGAAGATAAACCAAAAAAGTTAGGACGGTTTTTGCAATTACTACATAACAACCTGTTGCGTGGCTGCCTATATATATATATATATTAACCGAATATGTTCAAATTTGTATACGTGAATATTTGAGGTATTAAAACATGCACGATGGTGTAAAAACAACAGAAATCCTATGTGCCTTCGGCTTCGAAGATCTTTACGTGAAAACCATGCAGCTATTACTTATATGGACTAACTTACTTTGGCGCTGCCATAACGATAGCTCTAATTTTTCCGCGCTATAAAATTTAATTGTGTAAAATCAATCAACTTGCAGGCTAAAATATATTTTAGTATGTAAATACAATAGAATTATCTTTTACATACTTTACATCAAAATCTTCTGGAAAGTTATAGTATAATAGTAACATAAATTATCTTTGGTTGTTACTCTTCTGGTATAATCTGTTTTTGGTCATTGGTCATTGCTGAGTCAGCCCAAACATATCAGGCCCGCTATAAGTATCTTTCTCAACATCGTTCTTTTCTTTACAATATCGTAGCTTCTTCGCATGCACGAATTGTTATCAGCCATGCAAATAAACATCAACTGTGATGTAGTCAGGGTGTCAACTTTAAGTGATAATTGCATGTGCAATTGTTTTGCTATTGGGAGGGTCAGGGGTTTTGCCGCGGCCCCAGGTAAAACTTTTGAATTTCGAGTTTAGGACCGTGCTGTATTATTGTCCTCAATTATCTTTGTATTTCTCTCGTTTGGGTTTTCCCTCAGAAATGTCTCCCAGTGGTATAACTACCAGAAAGTGTTCTGCTAGAAACACTTATTAAGAATAAACACTATAGAACTATATTTATAGAGAACTAAAACTGGCGAAAGTTATAAAATACGCCCCATAGACATACGAATTGGGATGGAAAAATCTAGAGGAATGTAGGACCTTGAAAACAGAGTACTAAGTCTTCAGGCTTTGCTAGGTAACTGGCCTGAAATATCCACCCACAGGTTCTCCCCCAGGGCTTTTTGCCTCTCATAGGTAAATACGTTCCTCACACAATTCCTAACTTCCTGGTTTGAATGTGCAAGTAAAATCCCATTCAGTCAAAGGTTGTTGATCAATTAACCAATTGACCAGGTGATCGAAGTGTAACTACCAGTCTACCAGTGCAATGCAGGAAGTTAGAAGTCCGTTTAGGACATTATGTGGATTTTGTGCATTCAAATAAATATGATAGAAAATATCAAAAATTCACTGCACTGATTCTATAAAATCACTGCATGATATGTAGTAACTATTTTTATGCATGGTATTGAAAAATAATTCCACGTTAATTTATATTCTTGTTTGCGTAATGAGACTAACAGAGCGTTCTCACTGACAAATCAATTTGCATTTAATTATTTGCTCTGTTGAGTATCGCAACTTTGTACTGGAACACCAACATGGCGACCATGAGCGTGTCGGAGCTTTGAAGTGGAACACCAACATGATGGCCATGCGTCACGTAAAAACTCTCTATAACGCTCTATATATACACGAAATCGCGGTTTCGACTGCGCATCCTATTACGCATTCTAAGGTGAGACGGAAGTTTGTTTGGGATCAGAGATTGCACCAATAATTTGCATCTTCATTTGCATTTTACAAATTTGGTGACCCTTCCGTCTCACCTCAGAATGCGTAGTAGAATGCGCAGCCGATCGAAACCGCGATTTCGTGTATAACATCCAGTCGACAATATGGTACTGTGTTTATGCAGTTGGGATTCTAAATATGTAATGTTTCAAAAAGTTCCAATGCAGGTTTATGGATACCCCATGCCAGGAACACTATTCCTCGCCATTTGAGTGATCTTTGCTTCTCGAGCCATAGAGTTTTGTTTAACTCTTTCGCACCCGGCGCCCCAATTGACGAGTAAAATCGTCTGGCGTTAGACAGAGTAAAATACTAAACACTGTTTTATGGTTGCAAAAGAGTTAACCGGCAAAAACGGCATTTTTAATTCCCCAATTTGCAAAACGTTCCGAGGCGGCACGTGTGCCCAGTACGGCACTACCCCTGGTTTCTATGCCTGAGTGCGGCTTCTCTTGCCTCTCAACCCAGTCCACAGTCCCCCTCTTTATAAGACCGGATATTTCACTACAAAACCGTATGTTATTACTTCTGTGTTGCATCTTCAAACCTACAATCCTACAATGAAGCTAACGTAGTGTGACACTATTGTGCGTATCACTCCAGCATATATAGTCTATGCATTAGCCCTGTAACCCTGCCACCCTCGCTCTCCCCGTACACACGCTCTCTATTCAAAGGAAGAACCTTTCCCAAAATTCTTACGAGCTCATATAAGCACAGGGATTACACATATGGGTGGAGCTTCACTGTTGAAAGATTACAGACTCCAGCTAAATCATTTCACATTGACGAAAATATAATGGCTTTTGATTAATTTAAAAAAACTCTATATTCTATTGTTTCTTTTACTAATTGTTATTCTCCTTTTTATTTTTGTCGTAGACACTCCAGATTTTTGTTTCTCGGAAATTCTCTCATCACCTCTTTTTTATGAATCCGACTTGCCTTAGCTTGGTAATTTGTAAACCAAAAGTTTTTGCGGAAATACTTGGAACTGCGCCGATATATTGCGACATGCTTATAATAGGAATTTTTCTTTTTAATTTTTAACCAGATTTTTATAAGCGCAGCTACTGCATCCAATGACTGTATCCCTACCACGAGCCTTTTCCGAGTAAATTCCGAATATTTAATACGAGACTGTGATTGGTTAACTTGAACAAAAGGAGGCTGTTTCAACCAATGATATTTCGCTAGGACTGGCAAAATAAAACTTGGTCTGTGCACGTGGGACGACGTTTAGGGCAAATCAGTACTGAGCACTCAGTATAGAAGCAGTATCACCAGAAGTGCAAAATATGAGAAGCTCTCGCTCTTCGCTGTCTTCAACATAACAAATAGACAAGAAGTTCACAATCTAAGGGTTTCAAATCGCTTTGGTGTGATACGGGACAGGGATCTTCGACCACGATGTCTTTGAAGGTACTTAGCACATGATCACATAGCATCCTAGCTCACATGGCCTGTAATATACGGACATATGACTCTTGTTTGTCTCACTTCTCGTCCCCATCAATGTACAACTTTATAAAATAATGTTGCTTATCGAGTAACTTGTTTAGGTTTTTAATTTAAACCTTATATAGGTACTAACTATACTTTTGTCAATAACAGCACAATTTAATTTGCTGTTGACCGTAGAGTGTCTGCTGGCCGCTGGGACGTATTGGCAGCTCCAAATTGTTAAGATTCCAGTACTGCTGGAACGGCGTCAGCCTTCCAACACAATTTAGGCAAATTTTTATGGTTTTATCTTGGTCTATCCGTGTCTTCATGAACTTTTAATAAGATAAAATTTCCATAGTAATTGTAAATGGAGTTGCCTTGTCATTTTATATGTCATTTGTCTCAATTGTCATGATCAAAACAAACAACAAACTAAAACACCAAAACTTTGCCCGACTCCAAGAAATTTGTCCATTTATTCATTGCAATTAACTAGTAAATAATCTTCACTGGACGTGCCCAATTATAGACTTTTTATAGATCTATATTTTACACCGAATTCTTCAAATATATATTTCTGGCTAAGTTCCGCCTGTCATTTATGTAATAGTTTGTTCGGCAAGCGTTGTTTATTGAAGGAACCCAGAATTTATTGTTTACATTCAGCTCAATGGGTGGCCTTATTTCTTACAGACTTCAAAAGCTGAAGAACCAGAAGTTGACATGTTCACGGACATCAACGCTCTTCTAGAACAGAATGGGTCTTGTAATACAGGTACCCTTGCCCTATGTAGTGTATTATATTCGTACATGACAATCAAAACAAACCACGGACAATGAAAATACAGTATAGCTATTAACGATATGATTTCACTTTAATTTTCTTTTTCCCTAATCGGATCCCATAGTGACCTTTTAACCTTACATGATTACTGCTTTGTGTCCTTAGATTTTTTGAATGGAAACTGTGGTCTGGGTAGTCCGTTTTTACCCAGCGCTTTCTCTAGTCCTCAGCCGACAAGCTGGTCCTTCCCGTTGACACCATCCAGCTCACGCTCTGCTAGTCCTGTCGAAGATGAGCTACGCTTGGAAGCAATTATGGTAACGACTAATTGTTTTTACAACCATAACATTCAGACGACATAGGGCTAGTAGATTTGCTAACAACAAGTTGTAACTAATTTTCCATGGTCAAAGTAATTAGCAAATTAGTGACAGCCAGCACCACTTCCGTTCCTAGTGTGTTTATTTTTATTTCTATACTCTCGCTATTCTGCAAATTTGCTTTTCGAAAGAAGGGTGTTTTTGTGAGCTTTTGAATTTGTTAGTTGATAAGCCAACCTATTAGTGCAATTTTCAGCTGGATATCGTGCACAAATCGTGTGCATTTGTCCAGCTTGTTGAGGCTATATTCAACAACAACGCAGAGAAAATTTTGCTCATCGGTTTTCCAAACAGGTTAGAATCATTTCAGGAAAATCTGTATAGCATGTCTGAAGATAATCGTCGATTACGGTAATATGCGATTATTTAATCGATCTGGCACTATTTTGTCTGCAGATTAAAATCAGCTATACGTTAAATTTAACTATTATATGTTCTATGAAGTTGGATACAGAGGCGAACTGCAAGGAAATATTGCGCGAGTTCCGATATACTTCAACGCCTACCCCATTTTCCTTGGTTAGACTTAGTTTGTAGTTGTTCTTCCGAGCCCGTACGCTGCTAAAAACTACTGTTATAATCTATTTACGACCTTGCTTTATCTTGTTAGCTCCACGTGTTTTTTAAATAGTATTTTGCCCAAAGATAGTTCTTGACAACATCAAGAGGCGCCCACTTGAGCTTTCTCACCGAGTTTCACTCGCTGCCAAACTTCCCTTTACTTGATATTAGTATTTAATACACGTAGTATGGTTTTGTGAATTAGTTTTGCCTATTAAAAAGCATTTGGCGCTGTCAGACTGGGTAATTTCGTGCACCTCTTCTTACCCAGAAAATTCCTTTATGTAATATCAAAACCGGCCAAAGTGGTGCATTGTTAGTTGCTGGCAGTTGCACTCGCAATTTGCGATAAGCGAAGCGAGAATCCGCTTAAATGTCACCGTCACACTTGACAACATTCCCGTGCGGCTGAAACGACTTTTGTTGAACATATTTGTTGTACTTTTTGTGCTTTTGGCTATATTGTAAGATATTGCGAATCATATATTTAAAGTTTTCTAATGGACTTTGCCAAGGGAGCACCAGATCGGTGGAGGGTACTGAATTCTGGTGTTTTGGCGATGATGAAGACTGACTTTGATACTGGCTTTAACTTCAAGCATCTGAAAAATTCATGAATATTTTATACGTCATGGGAATCAACCACAAGACCAAAAATATAAAGGAGAGCTCTGCATACACTCTCTAAGTTTGGTCTGAGAGCATAATATCCCTCATCTAAATCTGGTTAAAATGACAGTTTTAGGACACCATAATTAATAGTTTACATCCTAAAACTTTAGGTATACTGCACGATTTAGAGCGAAATTGATGGAGAACTTGGAAAGTAGGTGCCAACTAAATGTGACTGCCAACTAATAATTGAAATCAAATTTTAAAAGCTATAATGATTGTGAGATAACAATTTGTCATATTGTTTCAGACAAAGTTCTTGACTAGTCTATAATGATCTTATTTAAGGGGGGTTACAGTTGCTTCTGTACATTGATTCTGAGCATTAGGCCTGGTTCTCATAATATGTATGTCACTGATCCTCGGTGATGCCATTGTCGTAGATCACTGATGGGTGAAATCTTTTGTCTCCGTTCTTCTTCAGTGATCCCAAACAATAACATTGCCAAGGACAGCGATATATGAGAACCGGCTTAACAAATGTGGACCACAAAGATAAGCATTGATTATAAATTTCCAATTTTCACAACTTTCATCATTTTATGGCATTCCGATCGAACCATAGGATTGGCAACAGTGATATAATATAAACAAGGCCAAAAGAACCTCCCACCCTCAACCCAATTATTGATGTTTAAACCTGAATAAGTGACAAAGGCCAGACTGATAAACATGTAGTCATATAAATATTAAATCACAGGCATTATATGTTGTTGGGCTGTCTGGAGATGAATTGCCTTAATTAACCCATTGTTAGCCGAGCCTTTCTCGTTGACGAGTAAAATCGTTTGGCGTTAGCCAATATAAAATACTGAAGACTGCTGTTTGCTGTCAAAGGGTTAAAACTTTTTTAGCATCTTGCAGGCATGCTTTTCAACCAATATAATTTAAATATTTGCAACTTCAAAAATGAAAATGAAAACAAATCAACAAAAGGACAATGCAAGTTAGAAGGATTTGAGATCAGTGATGAAGCCATGATCTTTATATATATTTCAGGGAGGAAATTTCTGGTGGGGACAAATTAACAAAGTGGAGGCTGGGTGGGATTTTCCCCCTCTATTAATATTATGTTAAAAGAGGCCTTGTTATAATTACTTCTTACCCAGGAGTTAGACAAGATGGAGAGAGAGCATTGAATCATTAACATGACCCAACATATACTATGATGACACAATCACACCCTCAAGGCCCCCCCCCACCCTAAGGTCATCCCCCAGGACCAAATTTCAACTGTGCTATGACTTTCCTGCTACGTAAAATGCACAACTTATTTGCATTTTGTCCGTCATATATTTTGCTTGTTCCATACGACCATGCCTTATGCAAAGAAGTGGAAGACCCTGCTTGATGCATTGGTGAAGGAAGAAGTGACCAAATCGAAAAATATAGGCACTTACTTCTCCATATGTTATGCCGACTTTATTGAAAATTGTTCATCCGATAGTGTTTTTTGGCCCTAGTAAAAGTGTCCACCATGCACTGGTAATCTCCTTAAAAGAGCCCCTGGATATTAAGGAGGTACAGGTTATATTCTCGTCACGCGTTAATGCGTTATTGAATAAAATCGTTTATCGAGAAACGTGATTTGCGAAAATTACTGCACATTTTACGTTCCATATTTTCGAGAACACTGTACAGGTATTTCCATTATTTACATTTAATATATAATACCAGGCCTGTCTTCTCCAAAACAAAATGCTAAAATAAATTAAAGTCGGGATATGGCCTTTTACAGAATCTAGAGACTAGACTAGAGCCTCGGAGTCAGTTTGAAATTTTGTCGCCGGCTGGCGCCAAATCACCTTGGCGGCGACTCATGATCTTCGCATATTGCACGGTTCTTATAAGTCTTAGCATTATATGAGTGTTTGGTGCAGTAAAACATGTCCGTAAATCGTAATGGTTCAGGAAAAGGCAGTTTTAATTTTAATCCCTGATTCCCTGTACGACCCTCTTTTTAATGACTTCCCTGAAAGTTCGTCAACATGATTAATTAGTGTCAGACACGAACCTTTATCATTCGTAGTTTCAATGGTATACTAAGTTGAAAAGTTCACCGATATATTGAGATATTGGCAAGAAAGGAAAACTAATTTGCACATATTCACAATTTATCCAATATTTTGTAGTATAATTATATAAGGCCCGTTTACATATAAGGTCCGTGTCGTCAGATGATTACGTCAGGTATAAATGTAGCTAGAAATATTATGCACACGGGATGATGTTAGGCTATATCGCAGAATACTAATATACAGAAGGTCATCTCCATTGTATTTTGCGTAAGCGTTATCTCCCTCATTGTTTGGAGATGACCAATGGAGATGACCTTCTGTATTGGTTAGTATTCTGTAGCTATTAAGCTATACAGTATGCCACAGCCACAGTTGAGCTAGATTTTCACCTTGAAGTTTGAATGTGGCCGGAAACTCCTAAAACTAGTCCTGACGCACTGCGCGCGGTTGGGCTGCTCGATTGCCATTAGGATTGATCAATTGAGATTGCCATAGTTGGCATTAATATAGTTGATTTAGGAAAGAACCAGTACCTAAGGCCGGATTTCCACTACGCGAAATTTTTCCATCGAAATATGATTTAATTCTATTGTTAAAATTCAATAGGCCATAAGTTAAAATTCAATTGGTCAGTACGTAGTGACGAAAATGAGTTCCGGATTAAGCAAGGGCGTGTACGCACTTGCATGCCTATTTTATACCATAGGTCGACGTGACCATGAATAGGTACGGTATATGAGTTGAATGCCATGACGTATGTCTCTAATATAGGGAAGGAACCTTGTTACCAAGATGGCGTGCAGTCCACAAGCGTTGGCTGGGTGGCTCACCCCTCCTGGCAGCTTGCCACCGACTCCACCTGCATTCTCCCCCCTCTCCCCCATCCCGTCTGACACCGATCAGTCAATGGTGTTTGGCTTCCCGGGTACCTATGTCAATCCTCGGCACACGGTGGTACCTATGCAATCTCCGTATGGTCACTATGATGAACAGCACCAACAGATGCATATTGGTAGTCCGGAAAATGGCGCCTTATCCAACGTCAATTTGCTGATGGACAGGCGGTGGGGCATGGGCCCAAGTCCTGGAGCAGGGATAAATCCTCTAAAACAAGATATTAGACAAGCTCTCATGCAACAGGCAGCTGCAGGTTCGAGAAGACGTTTTT
This sequence comes from Virgularia gustaviana, assembly GCA_025770025.1. Lineage (NCBI taxonomy): Eukaryota > Metazoa > Cnidaria > Anthozoa > Scleralcyonacea > Virgulariidae > Virgularia > Virgularia gustaviana. The sequence continues at coordinate 9,263 of JAOTOK010008784.1, forward strand.
TTCTGAAATTAACCCGTTTCATCTACACACAACTAATCCGTAGATAGACTTATAAATAACCCCGTTTCGATAAACAAGTGAGTAAAAAGTATAGTTTTCATACTGCTCTTACGTGAGCCTCTAGCTGGTATGTTAGTATAATATGCAGGTGATTATTGTCACCATAGATAGATTCATGGTGTCCAACAATTTTTCTTTTTATTGTAAAAAGAGAGCTTAGAGGGAATTCCACGGTGTTGAATGTTATAATTTGAATTCCCAACTATGAAAATCAAACTCTTAGTCAAAATTAGCCAACATAGCGGCGATTGCCTTAACGTGTGCACTGCACACACGCAATATTTCGCGATTGTTTTGTTTTTATTTTCCAGCCTCGAGTAACGAAGTAACCTACACGTGGAGTGGTCAACTACCTCCGCGACATTACAAAAATCCGACTTATTCGACTAAAGTGTTTCTCGGTGGCGTACCCTGGGATATCACCGAAAGTAAGTTACGCCCATCGAGCTCCCTCCAGTCACATACGATCGAGCTCACTGGTTATTCCACCAGCTTTCCAAATAGACTACCTATAAATATAATATATAGGGTGAACAAACCAAATGCAACGACAGTATTTTGTCGCAAGTGCAGGAAAAATTATTTCCAATTTCTCTCGTTCGTTTTCGAGGAATCAGCCAAATTCATATTCGGAGACCGTAAGGTCATCTCAGAAGAGAAAGCCGAGGATGTTCATACACCTTCGGCTTTTGTGTTCACAATAATTTTGTAGGGATAATTTGGTTTCATTTCTTGCACGATTGTGATTGAAGTATACAAGGTCGTCATTGGTTGCTTGCATGAAGTACAATAAGCATGAGAAGAGATACCATACATAAACTGATTGTCAGATACGACGGAATCATGTACGAGGCTAGATATTTCTAACTGCAGCGTTTTGTGTTCTTCGATTTATTTTTGATTCGTTTTGCCTATCGTGTTAACCTTATCAATGCTTTCCTCCTTGATTCAGGCACGTTAATCCAGTCGTTCAAGCCGTTTGGCAACGTTCGCATAGAATGGCCTGGGAAAGAAGGACGACACGCTGTCAACCCACCAAAAGGTACTAACTACTTGATCATATAAAGTGACTGTATCCAAGCCAAAGCATTTGTTTTCCTTAGTGGTCCCGTAAGGACTCTCATCGATTCAGTGTTACTATTATACAGTAATAGGAAAACTGGAGTACCGGGGTAAACCTTTGTATATATGAAGTAAAGCTGGAGGCACTTGATCCCACTTGTTACTTAGGTTATAAATTTGTTAATCATACAACTGCCTGCAGAGGAATAAAACCCGGGTCTCTGAAATAAAAACCATGCAAGGCACGCGTGCCTGCAGGTCAAATGTCGAAATATTTTATTTATTATTTAACAGTCCCTTTAATACTCCCTTTTTAGGGTACGTTTACTTGGTGTTTGATTCTGAGAAGTCAATTAAGGCTTTGCTATCGTCATGTACCCAAGATTGTAGCAATGGTGGTGATTGGTACTTTCAACTTTCGAGCCGAAGAATACGCTGTAAAGAGGTTAGTTTCTAAATCGATACTGTAACGGTTGTGGCTCAACTGCGTATCCGGGCGCTTACCTCCCACGACGCTCCCATTTGAATGGCCCAGAATGGACTAGCTTGATGCGGGTTTTCCCAACCTCGCAAGCCATGGTTCCATGCTCCGGCTGCTCCTACGTTGCTGGGGAGAAACCCTGGTTGCGGCTGGTCACGTGTCATCCTGGATTTTGAGTGGTAAACTTCAATTTGTTTATGGGTAAGATAGTAGGGAAAGTACTTCTGGTGGCATGTGACTAGCCGCAGCTAGGGTTTACGCTCCAGCGACGTAGGAGCGACCGGAATATAAAACCCTGGCTTGCGAGCTTTGGGTTTTCCTTGATGCTATTGTCTTCACCACCATCGTCACTTTGATTCATATAACTGGGAAGACGGTCTCTTAATTTTAATGAACTATATACCCGGAAACCATTGGCATGCATGCGAACGTGTCTTACGAAGTAGTAAAACTGTGCTTCCTAATTGTTCTAGGTCCAAGTTATTCCTTGGGTGCTCGTTGATAGTAATTACGTTTGTGGACGCTACCAGAAACTAGATCCAAGTAAAACTGTTTTCGTTGGCGGCTTGCACGGCATGCTTAATGCAGGTAAATATAATATTGCGCAGATATACTAATAACAAAAAGTGTGCCTGCCGTTGACAAATCCGCCAACGAATACCTTTATGGTTAAGTGCCGGATTCTGGACTGCAGTTACATCAACGACAAACGGGTCTGGTGGCAGTGAAACTTGACTCCGGGATGCACGTGTAAAAAGGAACAAAAATGGCTGAATTCAGCCAAAGCCAGCGTTGAGGGGTGGGGGGTGGGGGTGGTTGCCTTCCCCCCCCAAAAAAAATTGCAGCGAGTTTGCAAAGACTTTTACACAGATGTCAAGAAACGTAAGCTATCATCAAACAAAAAAACAGCAATGTGCCAACTATCTAGCCTCGTTGTTGGCATCTGAGCGATAGGCTATGTATAATATACAGTCGCCAAGAATGTTTCACTCCAATAGCGCTCAAAAAGTACTCCTTATAAGGACAGTCCTTATAAAGAGACTAGAAAATCGCCGAATCGAATATCCCTTAATCTGTCGAATCGAATGAGTCAACATTTTTCGCCCTAATTCTAATGACGTCTTGAAAGTTTTGAATTAAGGATATGAAATCTGAATGCCTGTACGTGTTTTGACGTATTTTGTAGATGGTTATCAGCCACGCCGCAAAATTTCAAGTCGATGCAATTATTAATTCTCTAGGCAGATTTCAATCTGCTGACGTTATCAAAATTTTTAAATGATATGTTCTAATTAGTTTTGAGTGAAATATGCAATATGCATATCCAGCTAAGATTTTAGCACATAGTCACAGTTATTACTCTGTGACATAGTCAACGTTGTCAAGTTGGGAATTACGAATTTTTAAAATAGTTTAAAAATTAAACTGATGTCTTCAGCATCAAATATAAATAAAACACAAAAATTGATAGCTTTGCACTCGTCACAACAATTTCCAAAAAATTTCAAAGCCCAGCTAGCCATCTACGTTTTGGATGCCGTTAGTTGGAAAAGGTCTTATGACAGCAAAGATATTTCAGTATATTATGGCTACCAAGCACAATTAAATTGCGACCAGTTTGTAAGCCCCCCGGTGAAACGTTCACGACCTCGCGATCTTCGTAGACAAGTTGTGTGACGCGGCTCCGCAGCTTTTTTTCGTAAACGGTCGGCGCCAACATGACCATACGATGACTAATTTCTATTTGTAAACGTACCAATCCTAATTCAAGCCCTTACCCCAAGCTATAACATTGACATTTGGGAAAAATCTTTTCTTCCGAAAACATTATTCATATAAAGGATCTGAACTCTGGTACGCTGCGCTAAAATCTGCATACGTAACCACTATACCAAGTGCACTAGCTCCCTGATCCCCCATTTAAAATCTCAATTATCCTTGTCCCTAGGGCTCATTCTTCTGGCGCAAATCATTTACATGTTGGCAACGACCGTTTACGAAAAACTAATAAGCCGCGGGACGCTCGGTCTGCCCGGCCGCGACGCGTGCGTTATACCCCTCTTGCATTAGGTTTACGCTAGACGTGCTGTACATCATCCTCAATTCTGTTTTATAGAGGGTCTTGCTCACATTATGCAAGACTTATTTGGTGGAGTTGTGTACGCAGGGATTGACACGGATAAACACAAGTACCCAATAGGTATATCTCAAGGTTTTATATATTTTTATCTAAGGTCCTATCACACGGTGGAATTTCTGTTAGTTTAATCTGTTTTTCGCGATCGTTTTACAGGGAAATTACTGTTAACCAAACCTGGCAGCTTGGTTTACAGATTTTTTAAACAGTGTAGCTATATGATACAACGCAAAAATTTCACACATGTTCTCAGCAAACGCTGTTGCAAATTTAGTCAGTACATGCAGTTTGTTTTAC
>JAOTOK010008895.1:0-24942 GCA_025770025.1 Virgularia gustaviana
AAACATTGATGAGTTTGATTGTTTTCAAGGTGTGTTGTATAAACGAAATACCAGTACATATTTGGCAACATCATGGGAATATACTGACTGCAGCCGACTTCCCAAACTGCCAAACCGTCTTAACGGAGGTGACTAAATCTTCTGGGCCGGATCATCTCTTCTTAATTATAATATATTCCCAAAGACGTTTGACAAACAACAATATAATCCTAAATATCTTGATTTAGTTGATTTATACTCCGTGCTTGTTTCCTGAAAATGAGATTTTATAGAATCCATCGAACCAACCTTAATATTTCATATAATAAACACGTCATATTGTTTTTGCGGTCCTTCTCTTTTCTATAACGTAAGATGTTTCTTTGCAATATAACTTACAAACTGCCCTAACAAATTAACCAAGTACTTGGAAAATACTTGCATTGTTCGAAGTATGCTTCATAATATACTATGGCAACAGTGAAGGAGGCCAACTGACCGTCAAATTAACATTAGATGTCGCGTCGTCAAGGCCGCCATGGCTCTTCGCTTGACGGTTCGCACGGTCTGTTCTTGGTCATCTATCGAGAGACGCCGCACTCTTACTGCAATTTAGTTAAGCTATGCATATTAGAGAGAGAGATACGCGTTAAGACGATTTGCCAGCAAAGACCACACAAAAACATATCATGGTCAGAGAAACGCCTTTTCAGTCAGAGGTCATTCCTTTTTAGTAGAAAAACTTAGTCTATTTTGAGACAGACATTTTATGTTAGTCTATGGAGTGTGTTATATGTTGCTCCAGCACGCTTAGTGCAAAGATAAAGTGACGCTCAACAAACTAGTAATATCACACTGTACTCATTGATATCGACTATCTATAGCAAGTATAATGGATCAGGCAAGCTACAATGTTTAATGGCAAAAACTTGGTCAATTACATTTCTGATATTAGCTTCAGTTTGTGACGCGCGCAAAAATGCTGTATTGAAAACACAATGAAAAATTTCTGTTGTGAAATGTCAACGTTAGTTTATTTCACAGGAAAGTCGTCGAAAGAATAGTGAAATCAACATGTGCTCCGTCACTTAACAGTTTATTTTGTCAGCAATTGCACTGAGTCGGTGTGAATGAGAAATTTCGCGTGAAATATCAAGCAAGATGTCATCAGAACTCTTAACTAGCAGCTGTAGGCTGCGTCGAACGACCACACCCACGTGCCTATCACAAGACATTTCTCACCATGCCCCCACACTAAAACTATCCAGTATTGGTGATAAGCGACGCCACTGAAACCAACAAACATAACTCTTTATATTTCGATTTTAACACATTTTTATCTAAGTTTGTTCGTTGTTTTCTAAGCAATGAAGCCGTCGTCTTTTCATATAAACCTTGCTTATTGGTTTTTTAAAGAGATAATTGTTAAATGGACATGTTTTTTATGTTAAAGTGTCACTTATTATGTTGGTGTTGTCGCCAACTAAGGTTATAGAATGTGGTGTCAATAAAAGGCCACATTAATCGTGTACATCAACACTTGTGTTGGATCAGACCGCGGTGTCGCTTACCAATCAAGCTTCGATGTCTTTATCATGCATCACAACTCATATCAATTGAGCCATACTGCTGAGCACTGCACACTTCCTGTTGTCTTATCACATTTTCATCTTAATGTGAAATGACCAACACATAGAAACATCCCTGTTTTGTCCAACAAGCTTGCCTTCCTCGCAGGTGTTTTAGTAACGGAAGAAAATTGCTTCCCGGACACCGCTTGCATGTACCACGAAGTTCATAGTGAATTTAATAGTTTGTGCAATATTTATTGCCATTTTAGACCTCCTAACTGCTGATGCCCACAACCCAGTAGATATATTATAATTATTAGGCCAAGCTTCTTGTTACAACAACCAAGCAAAAAATTGTTGCGCCGACCGGCTCCGCATATTCCGAGCTCGGCTTTTTCAAATTAGACTTGAAATTTTCAAAACGTTAATGATGTTCTTATCTAAACAATCGATCATATACTGAAATCTATTAAATGTTTATTCTTTGAATAGCAAAAACAACATATTAGCAACAATGTTTAGTTGTGAAAGTGTTCAACATGCCAAGTAACAAACGTCGTTGCAGTTTCTGTATAATGTTTATAATAATGCCGTTTCTTGTGTCGTGCGCTTACCTAGTCTAATATGAGAGTGTAACACTTACTTGTGTTTAGCAGCGGCTGCCCTGTCTCGCTGTCGACGGTTTTTGAACCAATTGCCAACTTGTGTTGGAGTCAAACTTGTTGCTTGAGCCAACTCTCGCTTTTTTGTCGGGTTTGGATATGGATCTTGAAGATAGAATTCCCGGAGTAAGCTTCTTGTACGTTCTTTGAAACAATGAGTCTTTTGCTCGCCATCCCAGATCGTTCTTGGCAAAGGGAACTTCTTGCGCACTCTATACTTGTCGACAGGGCCCAGTGGACGACCGCGCATTCTCTCTGCCTCAAGATAATGTGCTTCCAACCACATCAGTTGCAGTTTACTGTGCGATTCCCGTCCGAATCTGTGGTTCTCTAAGATATGGTAAAGGTCCCTGAAATTGCCTGAGTGATAAGCGACAATTGCCCGTGATCTTAGCACGCTTTCCATTTTACTCAGAGCCTCGAGGGTTGCAGGTGCGATGGGCAAGGACCACAGAAAGCGTGCCAGTCTCTCCACATCACCACTTTCTTCTAGTGTCTCGCATACACGAGCGATTTGTTCAGGGGTAAAATTAAGCAAAGGTAACGGAGCAGCAGCAGCAAACATCTTGCCGGTGATGAAAATGCAGCCACCAGTTGGGGGTCGAACTTGTAGTGCACGTCGCGGGACTCACTGATGTACTCCTAAAACGATAGTGTTCTAACGATCACTGTTTAACGCATTGAAAGCAGTAATGGGAATAGCCTTAGTAGGCGGGGCAACACGTCGCGTCTCTCATTGGCTGACAGAGCCAGTCACATGACATGAAGTGGCTCAGCTGAACTGAGCAAGCAGTTAGTTAGGAAACTTGTCAATTTGTTTAGAGAGGCATTAGGCCAGTATCATGTAACCAGTCAACGGGAAAACGTCCTAATATAGTCCATGACATATCTTATGATGGCCACCTATATATATGAACGCGAAGTATCCGCTCTTCAACGCTCCAGTGATCACAGGTTGATATACAGTAAAATATTAGGTTAAGGCAAGTAAACCGTCGTAGGCTTTCGACAGATGGTTGTCATAGGTTGAAGAAAACGCCAAAAGTGAGCACCATAATTGGTGCAACTGTGAAAACATTACACTTGACACCTACTGTGATGGTAGTATATCTTGTGTGTGTAGTATCACTGTGAATCAAACTGATCATTTTCAGTTAATGAGCTATGCTGGGCAAATGACAGCGACCGCGGTGCGCACCGCTAATGACGGCTGATAAACCATCAGTGAAACAAGGCTCGACTCATTAAACTTTATATAAACAAATTCCTAGATTGATGGGGAGGTTTAGTTAAACAAGATCGTTTCGAATAAATAACGTTCATATAGCTATATACTAGATCAATACAGTTCTTCGAAAAATCTTAAAGAACATCTCCTAATCTGCAATCTTTATGTTTGTGCTTTAAAACGTTCAAAAATGCATAAAGATAAAAATGTTTGCATGGCCTGATAAGTTTTAGCGCGTGGCTACATTTGATACAGATCGTCGTACAGCTATGCAACATGCTATTTTGGCAAAGGACATGCATTGGCACGATTGCGGCGTGCACGAAGAATGACTTTTAGCGGCAACTAGAAACTCCATGACATGACCAGAAATTGCCAGATTTAAATCGAGATTCAAAAATCATACGTGATGTAGTTTTAAACCAATACCGAATACGTTGTTTTCAATCTTTATTTTTATCGTGTTGGGGCAGGGTGAAACATAATGGCAATATAACGTGTGCAATAAGTGCGTTTTTTTCTTGCGCGATTGATTTTATTATTCCGAGTAGCATGCGCTTATAAGCAGACATTTTCAAAATGCCATGTAGAAAGGCAGGGGGTGCATACGGATCGGTGGTGAGCTGCTGCAGAACCGTGCCAGTTGTCGGTGGCGCAGGTGAAACGGCAAACAAAGATCATTTAGTAGTCCAATCAAAAGTGCCCGGGACGAAAATTTTACATCTTATAGATAAGAGAACTTTTGTTCAATAACGCGACATCAATTTGTTTATGTGTATGTTCATTGGAAAGAAATGCGCAGGATGAACAAGGCTCTTCGACACAACTCTTCAGAAACTTTGGCACTGTCACGGCGCGGTATACTGAAAATTAGACAAGGCAAAATATTTGCGTTCATAGAAAGTGTGGAGTAATTACACATTTGCATGTAAATGATAAGTTGAGAAACATTGATCATTCATACATTCACTACTATAACTAGTGGATAATTCATATACTACATGTTTATATAACAATATATGGATGCATATGTTTACAAAGCTATAGCTATATATATTATATACATTATATGTTATACTATATCCAGTATTTCCAGACCAAAACAAACATTAAGCAATAGTGAGGCTCAACTTATAACGATATGAAATATATTATTATTATTGGTATTATTAGTATTTCGATATCCAAAATTTCTAATGTATGACAACACTATATAATTGTCTCATTGAGATTTAACGATTTTAAAAATGTATGCATGTTTGGCATATTTCAAAAGACGAAATAAGAACTGTTTCTCTCGGTCGCACTGTATTTACAATGGCCTTGTATGGTTTGTATGTTCTACTGATCAGTGACAAGGGGAACAAGTCAAGATAGATGTACAATGAAATGATGGTCTTGAAACAGTCAGTTGAGGCCCGCTGGCATAGCCATTGTACTACTAAAAGGTGCTGGCGGGGTCTTGTGTGCCCACCTGCATGATTTCCAACTGTGTTTGTGTTCTGTAGTTGATCGATCAGCCTGTTGCAGTGTGGCCAGACTGACGCCGAAACCCTCTTGGTTTGTTGTATAGGAATCATGATTCACTCTGCATGGGGAGTACACTTTGTATAAATGGTTGCCATTACATGATCAGCTATATTGTTGTAATGCAACATCCCTACAACGTCTTCAGGGTGTCTTCCTGTTTTGGAACAGAGACAGCGCTGGAAAGAAACCCCGGCTAAAGACTGTACGGAGTTTATCAAGGATATAAAATAATGATGAGCGGATAAACCCCTTTTAATTATCGCTAATAGTCGAGAAAATAGACTCGGCATGTATACAAATGGGATTAATTAAAAAAGAACAAGCCGTCAATTTTGGATTAGCTCTTCGTTTTAAAAGTGTTAATTTTTCGTAATAAGACTTGAACTGGTGATTTTTAGTTTTTTCCTTCTTTTTCTCTAAATTAAACATCGTTTGCTGACATTACTTTATACCAACATGTTCCTCAACATGCACAGCTATAATTGCTTGAATTATGTTATTGATCCGCGTAATTCCTTCCTTGAAGTAAATTCTTGCCGTTTCTTGCAGTTACATAGCGCTGTTCAAAATGTTTGTCAAGTGTGGGTTCTTGGCTAAAAGAGTGTTGTTTTGATGTTGAGAAAGGAACCAGTGAGATGTGTGTTTGTCGTTTTCTTAAAATTGATATCCAAATTGTTTGGGTTTCCTCTTTTGTAAATAGTCGCGTAGGAAAATGAAAAGGCGGGACTGACCATAATAGCTTGTCGTTTAAGATCAATACTTGTAATTATGAAATAGTTAGTGCAGGCCAGCACACCCAGCAGCTTGGCTTTCAGACGGCAAACACCGTCATCAAACATTGCTATATGTTCTCGTTATAAACAGACATGTTTCATAGGCATTCCTTGACCTAGCATGCATAGCTACATATCAATATCGTAGTTTGGAAAGCACGACCTCTGATTTTCTGTGTGTGTTCGCTCATTATTGTCTAATAACTGTGGTATATATGAATATTAAAGCCGCAGTTTGCAGTGATTAATCACGGTTAGTAGGATTGCTTTATGCGGGCAGCGCTTTAACCGCACTCAAAGGACTATCAAGATAGGAGGGAACCCGCACAATCAGGCCGGCGTTTTTCTTTCATTTTGTTACATTTAGCTCGTGTGACCGACGTTATTGAAAGAAAAACATTATTTCTGTTGCCTTAATCAAATGTTTCTGTTGTTTCTCTTCCGTGTGGGGGATTTCTTGCTAAAGGCTAAAATTCCAATCATTATATCACTTCTATATTCTTTCATCTGTCCCCAAAGTTGGCTAAAACACAACAATTTCAGCAGCGGTTCTCAATAAACCTCTACCCTTACTTTGAAATTGTACAGTTTTCTTGAAGCTGAACGATGGAAAGAAGTCTAAGTTTAGCATATGTTGTCAATGTGGTCCACTGTGGTATATCGGCAAATGAGTGTCATTATCAGTGTTGCCAGTACTATGTACACACATTAATGGGACAACCTTACTTCTATATACGATTGTTATCACATTATTACTTGTTTGCTTTTCTAACTTCATCGTAGGGGATGATGTCTAAGAAACTGAACATTCCACTTAAGTAATCACCTTTTTATATCTCTATAATACAAACCGGTAGCAAGCAACAATATGTTTTGTAAGATTGCTAAGTAACAACATCTCGAGCCATGCCACGAAATAATATAAACTAATACTGAACATTGCCGTTGTTACCCCCAATCGTAGTAGTAATTGTAGTATTTTTAGCAAGGCAGAACCCTTGAACAATCACAGAAAATTTACAATGTGTATAACAGCTAAGAAATATCCGTCCGTGTCTTAGAATAGATTTATTTCTGTCAGTAGCCTGTCTACACATGGACGTAAGAGCAGTATAGCTGTTATGGCTACACTACCTAATTTCTTATATCACCTTTGAACAGTAAGCAAACATAAGTTGACCTTGTATCAACAGCTTATAATAAACGCACAATTGATCATAGACGTTGATTCAATGTTCCTTAAGGCATTCAACTATACTACATATCTACAAATATATTGTAATGTTACAATATGGATAGAAATATAGCAGAATAAAGCGATTAAATATCCGATACAGTAATGATACCGGTGTATATTTAATAACAGGATTTTAATGGCCGCAAAAAATTGAACGGATTAATTTCTTCTAAAAGATTGATGGTTTGCGTAGACTAGAAATTCTTTAACGATGTTTTGGCTTCAGACGGTCAACAAATGTTTGAGAAAATCACGAATGCTCTAGTAGTAAGTTAATTTTGTTATAATTGCCCTTACCTTGCAGGAGTTGTGTCAAGACACTGCGCAACTTTAATCGACGACTTTGTTTTTCGGCTAACGTAGTTCAGTGGTGAGCGTAATCTTGGTTTGTTGACAGCTATTGGTGGCGTGTGACTTTGTTTGAGTAAGACAAGTGTAAAGTGTAGGTGATCGTTTTAGGTTGGCAAGCCGCGTCTGATGCTGTGATCGATAGGGGTTTGTGCAAAGACAAGCGTAAAACAAACAGTGGTTAATTAGAGAGGAAATGGGAAAGTACAGTGCCAGACCAAATATTAACCTATCCCACGAGAGCACTAAGGTCGCCACAAGGCTTCATTAAGTGGTCAGGTATTTGCATGTAATTGTCAAAAGCAATAAAATGACCACAGCGAGGGTATGACGTGGACCAAGCTATCGATTTGACATCGTATTGTTGTCTTTGTTTTGTGTATCATCGTTGTAGAATGTGCTCATGATAGCCGAGACAATATAACGAGACGGGTACACTTTGCAAATATTGAATGAACTGATTTGTCGATCGTGCATAGAAACAAGACGATATACTCATCTATGCACTCTGATATAGAGAGACTTAAAACATCAAAGGTTTCTCAAGTGCTAACTTAGCAACCCAAGTGAACACACTGAGTATTTTACCCTAGCTTCATAGTATTTTGCCCATGTGTTTTGTAGAAATGACTGAGGAAATTTAAAATTTGAGCGAATTTTCAAATCACTGAGGTTAGGCAATCAAAAATTACTTATTATTCACAGCTAGTCGATATTCTTATCAAACGCAATAACCAGGTCCATTTTTCTCCCTATTTGTCTTTATCTGATTTACGATTTGATTAATGTACTTTTCTCGAAATAACTCTCAGATTTTACTAAACTAACCTCCATATATTTAGCACGCAATCTAATTTCGAAGTTCTATGAACATGGAACTGTTTTTGCTTTGTTTACTATGGTTTTTGATCCATTATAGGAAATATAATATAAATAAACATATGTCGATTTACAAACAGCTTAATTTAGATATTCCTTTCTTTACAGACAACTGATATAAACCAAGATTATTTCATGTAAACACTTTTGTACTTTGTTCTAAAGTTGACAGTACATGTGTACAGAAGCCACTCAAAAGGTATTTTTCTTGTGAACAGACAACCCATGTTATTTTCAACGTTTCTTTAAGTTTTACCTAGGTGTTGTTTGCTTTTTGTAATATATAGCCTGTCATAACACGTAACATTGATCAGTCGTAATGCTAAGTATTTGACAGATTTTTCTGTAGAAAATCATATCGATAATGTGTAGGAGGGAGGATAGCAAAAATCAAGCTGACTCTTTTCAATCTATTCAGAGACATGTCTTCTCCTGTTTCTTTCATTTCAATGGCATCAGTGCATGTCCCTATTGATAATTGAATGCATCACAGTTTTGTTTTGCTTAAAAAGACACTTGTTGTGGGTCTGTGATCACTTAGGGTTGGTTATTTGGTCAGCATTTGCTCCTGTACCATTGTTAACGATCGAAAAACAGAATGTTCCAGCTGCAGGTGTCCTGTGTGCGACTGTGTGCTGTGCTGCTGCGAACTGTAAATAGAGGGAGGAGAATGGACGGGGCAAATCGCTTACACAACATTTCCGTTCAATAGAAGCTTTCACAACAAAACCATGCAACCGAAACTGTTTTCAAGCTGTGCTTTTATGTTTGCCCCTTCACTTTAGTGTTTGTGGACTGGATTGCAAGCAGGTCATCTCGTTGACACTTAGTGTGCTCCAAGGATCATGTTAGCTCATCTGATCTGTCATATCACCTCACACATTCTTCTTCATTCATGATACCTTTTGCTAACGGTTCTAAATCATGCATATTTACAATACTAGTTCTTACATGAAGTTCATTATGGTATTTTAACCTATACTAACAACCTTTTATTTTAATGTATGCTTTCTTAATGGACGGTATGAATGTGTCAAATAAATCATGTTGTTCTTACAATAAGTGTTGGCTCGTCTCATATATCTTTGTCATAAACACCTCATTGTCTATCAGCGACAAAAATAGCGTTCAAAATCCTTTTAACAAATACTGCAGAGAAAATCTAATATACTATACACATTCTTTACTTAATGTAGATATATCAATAGAAAACCTAAAATACACAAAACTATTTGCACTAAGACCAGCCTGCAAGTAAAGAAGCTAGAGTATAAGTAAATTTCAAGAAAATGTAAAACAATATTGGATATAGATTGACAAAAATATCTACATATGTTCAGGATATAAATTTCAGATTCATAGTTGTACCAGGGATTATGAACTTTTTCATCTTGTTAGCTTTTAGTTGCGTTTGGAAGATAAAGTATAATATCTGAAGGTGTAAAATAATATATATTATATATTTATATAGGCCAGGTAATATAAAAGTAAAAGTCTTTGTTAATGCTATGTTTTTAGAGTAAAGTAATTCTTATACTGTTATATTACTGAGCAATTCTTTAAGTCTTAGATGATAATGTTTGTTGATTGATTTCATTCGTGTATTTATACGAGGTTGGCTACGAGCTAAATATACTTAAAGGAATTACTGATGATAATTAAACGAGACTAGAAAGTTTCGTTGAAAAAAAAATTACCTGTGTCTCGTGCAACCATTAAGGCATCTCTACGACGATATGCAGTTCGTGGTTAATTACTGTTTTTAAAAAAGCTTTCTTCAATGAAGGTTATTATTAAAAAGAAAGATAAAGATCACAATGTAAATGATCAAAGATTTGTTCCTTTCAATGTTGTTTCGAACTAAGTAGAACAGGCCAGGTGGCTGCTTAGAATACAACGAAATTGAAACAATTTTATCGAAACTTTCTAAGTGCACAGTACACGCAAATTATAGACGAGGCAGAATAAACTGATAAACCGCCGGTATGTCGCCAGTTCCGCCAATTCCGACCGGCATTTAGTGATGCATTGAAATAAAGACTAGATGTCTCACGATCTGCATGTTCTAATATGACCTGTGTTTTACATATCGTACAAATAATCATTCTATGTAAATTTATTATGTCAATTTCTAATTGTAGCAAGTGTAAGGCATAATCTAAAAATCATTTTATAATGAATATAGTTCGAGAATATCTTTTATACATCGTAGAATTCTTGAAAATCATTACCTGAATATCAATGAATACCACCATCAATACAAAGTTTAAATAATACTATTGTAAAAATAAACCATCTATAGTTATACAAATATGATTCATGCGTGTATGATACGCTATTTTTAGATGTCATTGTTGACTGCTGTAGCGCGTTGCAGCTTGTGCCCAGGGTTGCGCGAACATTGTAGCGAGTTGTAACATTATGCTGGTTGCTAACTAGCAGTAATTTTGGACTTGGCAAACCACACCTATATGTCTTGTTTGAAATACATTTCACAGGAACAGCAAAAGATTGCAATGAACTATTGAAAGTAATATTACTTGAGTATTTTTGGTTAACAAGAATTGCACAATCTCCATGCAAACGACCTCCAATAATTTGTGGTTCCAACGACAATATTAGTATATTATACAATACTATGAGCATTGAGCATACTACATAGAAAAAAATAAAACTGAATTGCTTCACAAAGCAGTACGAAGTGATTGTGTAAAGCCAACAACTACTTCCGTCCATCATTTTTCTGGTATAAAACTTTCGGATGTTATTATAAATATGTTAGTTAATTTATTAGCTTTATAGTTTTTCATTGACTGTCAATTCAAGAGATCGTATTTTTCGACCCATTGTACATGAAACAAACAAACCACTGTGTTTATTCTAGGAAGTTCTCTGATTGAAAAGTCTTGTAATCAGACACTTCCTGACAGATCAGGGACGAAGAGCTATCGCGTAGCATAAAATACGAGATATTTATTTCCAAATGGTTCATAAATAAGACTACACAACGCATCATTGTTTCCCGCGGACAATAGAAATATAATTGTACGCAGGCAGAAGTAAAATGATAATAAAATATACGAACGTTCTAGATTATATCAGTCAGATAGTATTGCATGTTAAGTACTCATGCACCATAATACACCTTCAATTTCGTGTGTTTAACAATATTGACCTGAATGGACGTCACAAGCTTTTGTAAACTCTTGTAAATTATGGTCTAGAAAGTAATGTTCATATTTTACCTGCAGTTATATCCAGCAATATTTATTCATACATCTTGTGTTCATTCAGGAACGAACAAATAATACGAATGTTGTATTGATTTTGAGGAAGAAATGTGATCATCACGAGATTTATACACTATGTTTCATGCAGTGTTTTATCGTGTCGGACGGTATATACCCGCTGTTTTCTACCCAATTAGAGACAAAGTGGTTCATATTTATAGAATAAAATCGTTTTTATTAAGCAAAAATGCTGCAAACTTGAGCTTCAAGGTTGTTTGATTACAACAATGCGTGAATTTAAATAATATTTGTCAATAATAAATTAGGAAACATGCTATAGTATGCTATTTTTAAAATTTCTTGTCCATATTCGTGCATGAAATGATACAAACAAATTATAACGTGCAAATTATGTTCAATTTGTAATTTCCAGCATCAATGAAAACACTGAGATGAAACAGCTGAATATTACAACTATAGCCATCCATACCTGCCTAGCAATTGATCTGTTGTTTGATCATGTGCGCGCTTGTTGCACGCAACTGCATTCATCTTATCTGCTTTGCGTCATGTAGAAATCCCAGTATCTTAAACCGCACTTAATAGGACCGGGTTTACTTCTGTACTGCATCGATTTTGCTGATAACAATTGTGAGGCACAAATCTAAACATTGTATAAATTTTGCATTTTTTAACTTTCCCCAAGATAATTTTTTGGTGTATATTATCAGTTAAGAGCGCTTAAAATCTGAACAGTGATATTTAGTTTATGGTCATTTTCTACAATTTAGAAATCGTAAACAAAGGGGTTTGTTTGTAAAACCATCCATTGAAGGCAATGTCCATTGAAGGCAATGTCACGGAAACTTGGTGCATGGTTTGGGAGCCCCGAGTGTCTCCAAACTCGCGTTTCAGAACTTCCACATCGAATCAAACAACAACTAGAAGAAAAGCCAGCAAATTAGTGCTTGTAGTTTACTTTATCCCTCGCAACTTTGTTTAGTCTTGAACATAAGTGTTGAACTTAAATAAAGGTGCTTAAAGGAACTTATCCTGGAAAAAAATCAGGTAAACTCTGGTATATAGTATTATTTGAGAGCATTTCATACCAAAATAGTTTGTAGCTACAAAATGATATCCTACAATTTAGAAATTCAAAATGTAAAAAAGTGCCGAGTTTTTTGTACATCACATTCAAAGAAGGAAACAAAAAATTAAAAACACAATGAAAAGTAAATGGTTTTTGCTTATATTTTGGTCTATTTTTGTTGATGGTGTAATGGAACATTTGAAATAAAAAATCAAATTGTTTCCTGAAAGTTTCTTTTGCCACCGAGATTCTCAAGAGCATGTATAACATAAAAGGCGGCCAGGTGGCGCAGGTGATGGCGCTAACCAAGCTACGACATGCTGGGATGTCGCGTGGTAATTTGTCTGTTGAAATAATTAAGGTGATTGGCAAGTTCATAGAGTTATTTCTTGCTAGTTTTATAGACAAACGCAAATGTTTATATTATAATAAATGCAACATCTATAGATAGACATTGCTTTAAACATTTTCGCTTCATTCTCGCCATGCAATAAGTATCCCTGGCCATAATTCTTGGATATACTTTATTTTGTCAACGTTGCTTATCATCATTACGTCTCTTTTATTTTCATTTATACGCTCATTTTAATATAGTATTTTCGTTTCAATAACCACAATCATCTAGAATATAATGTTTGATAGGTATAATGCATACAAAATTCGTGCTATCATGATACTTAGGATAAATTATTACACGATGAAACCACAAGTATATTTCGTGAGAGAAAAATTGATTTGTGGATTTGATGAGAAAATTGTTTTTAGAATTTCCTAAGATCACAGCATACATGAGAAACATAAAAAAAATTCAGTAAAAAATGGCAAATCAAATGAATTTCGTGTTGACAAATGACCAAGCTACATATTATTTTTTATCACTCAGTTTACATAATTTCTCCAATCCATTGCTCAATTATTGCTCAAAATACCATCAAAAAGTCCCGAGGCCTTTGATCCGTTTTTACAGCACTCTGCTGTGCAGAAGGTCATTTTTTTTATTTTTCAATATTCACCTCAAAAGGTAATGTTTTCCTTGCTCGCAGATGCAGCCCACATTTTCGAACTAAAAATCCTGATGCAATTTCAACAAAGACAGTCAGTCTTAATAAAATATTGAAATATTGCACGGTTTCATACATTTTAGAAACGTTTCCCGCACAAAATATCAGAATTCCCCTCGTGTTTATGTTAAGAATGTATATATGCCTTTATTCCGAAAATAGTTAAGCTGGTAAATATTACTTGCAAAATATATCATAGCATCACTTTTCCTACGGTCAGAAAAGAACCATTGTTTTTGTAGCGCGTCATGGCATTTCAGAAAAAAATAAAATGATTATGTGCAGCGCAGGCGTACGGCAGCTAAGCGACCGTATAACGCTAATAATATAATGACCACATGCCATCGTCATGCTCTCATTTCCATGACGACCATGTGACCAGAACGTCTAGCTCTGGCAATAGAGTAGATTTCTTGTGTGTGTCCATCCAGAGGCGATTGTTTATAAAAAAAATGGACATCGGAATTGTAAGAAATTGAAGATATTTTGTTATAAAACAGCTTTTATTTGTTGGAAATCAGGGAAGTACTTTTGGGCGGAAAAGCGCAAATGAATCGTGGCCGAAAATAATTAGTGCACTTGACCATGATATAATATCATAGTTATATCAATAACGTGTTTTTGATCAACTAGACATGTACTTTATCACCTAGGATCCATAGCAAATTTACTATATCTCTAATACATAGCTACTTTTTCACTTTAGTTTTCTTATCTTTAGTTTGAACACTAAATAATCTTAGTGCATTATATTTCTCCGCTATGTCCGCCTAGGTTTCTTTATCATACAACACATATTTTAGACAACATAAATTTTGCAGGATAAAAATATCAAAAGTCAATATTTATTAAGCTTTTATAGCTTTCAAAAGTCTTTAATAAGCAATATTGCGGAAGATAAAATTGACACAATTTATTTCACTCCAATACAAAGTCCAATCTCCATTTTTGCCGAATGAATCACTTATGAATTTCAAAAACACCATGAAACGATACATTTAAAATCATTAAATAATAAATAGATTGAGTTATAATCTTTGAAAAGTGCTCCATCAACTGTAATACAGTCGCTCTAAGGATATATTATACCATTTATATATCACCCTTCTATATACAGATAATAACGTTAGGTTACTTAATAACAGGTAGTTTTAAAAACATACAATCCGATATTGGTAGCTATAAACAAGAAGAACTTCATCATACTACAACGATTGGGAAGAAACAGAAAATAAATATATTCAATCCAAATGCTGGCAATTGGTTTCAGTTTTTTCAACTAAAACCCTCCCAATTTAAATGTTACGTATATAAATATGAATTGTGATTCGCGCGTAAATATCTTTTAACGGACAAAGCTGAAATATCACATGAAGTAATGTTTTCCAAGATCTATACAGCTGCCTTCACCAATCTCTTCCTTCTGCAGGTCTACATATCTGACTGAGTCATATTTTTAGGCTTGTCTTGTTTATTTGCGATTTTGAACTGCATGGTAATAGGTCAGCAATCCCAAACATTATGATTAAACTTTCTCTACATCAGTAAAAAGTACGAGATAAATTTATTAAAGATGATACAACTACTGTCATTTTTGCTTTTCTAAATGACAGTGCACAATTGTTGCATGGCCTTGCTTCTAATTTTTTTTGCAACACTGGGACTACTTTGGTTATTATAGAAAAAAACGTTTAATTTCTAAAGCACAGTCAGACATGCAGCTGAACTTGGCTAATTATTCATTGAGCTTTTGACATCTTTCATGAAAAGTGAAATTGGGCGCCTTCTGCGCAAGGTGTGTACACTTCTTTTGTTTTTACCAAGAATGTTTACATGAGATTTGTTTAAGTTGATATTTAAATTATATCTTAGTCTAGAATCGTTCTGAAGTGCATTATAATATTAATTGTGAATTTTAAATTGTTCCTTATTTTTTATATTCATTACATTCTTCTCTTTTTCTAATCTCAAAACATTTATTGGTTGAATTTAAGCAGATTTTCTCGATGATTGTCAAGTTACTGACGTCAATGTTGAGTTTTACTGAAGCTTTATTGACTCGGGAACAATGTACCCGGCAGTTACATCCCGTGCGCTTTTTACCTGTTGCCGGGCTCTGTTTGAAAAATATTTCTAAATTGAGCTTTGGTCTTTTTTTCCGGAAACGGCGTTAGTGAGAGAAAATGTGCATAGGAAGGCTAAGCTAGTTACATAAGAGTCAGCAGTTTTTTTATAAGTAATTCTTTATGGCAACTACTCATTACTATTATTTATTATTCGTTGAATATGTTTATGTACTAGCATTGTGATCGGTAGTTGAGCCAAATTTCTTGCCACACGCACGCCAGACTTACAACCAAGCATACTTCATTCTTCTGATGGATGTATTGCCACTTTGATGTAGCAATGTAGGACATGGTTTGGCAACATGATGCAGATAATGTTTGTGATTAGGTGCTTCTAAATATCGTTTACCACTAGGGTAGTGATACCCTTGACATGTGGAGGAGCCGGGAACATTCGGGATCAGCGATGGCCATAGATTTTCAGTGTCTCTGCGGGGAAAAATGTAAGATGTTAGCACATAACAAGTCTAACATATTAGTAACTTTCTTTCTTTCTTTCTTCCCTCCTTGCTTGCTTCTTTCCTTCCTTTTCTTTCTTTCATGCCTACCTTTTCCGTTGCTGTGTTATCCTCATTCGTTGTCTTTTGTTCTTAAACCAGTTGCTTATCTGGGTCACTGTTAGTTTAGTTTTCTCGGCCAAGCGCCGCTTATCTTCTAAGCATGGGTAAGGTTTTTCTTCATAAGCCTCGTTCAATACTTGCCGGATAGCTTTTTTGAAACAGTAACTCTTTTCGAGACCACTCGAGATGGTCTTTGGAGCCGGATATTTACGGCGCACCCTGTACTTGGCTACCGCGTCCAACGATCTTCCTTTACAACTTTCTACCTCCGCGTACCTGGCGCCATACCACAATCCTTGCAACTTTTCATGGTATTGCGTTGAGAAGGGTTTTGCTGTGATCAGGCGGTACACTTCATTAAATGCACGTCCATGTGACGCGACAACTGCTCGGGCTACCATTATAGCTTCGCAATTTTCAAACTCCTCGATATCGCGCGGCAGCGACCACAGAAACCGAGCCAAACGTTCAAATTGTCTGTTTTCTTCAAGAAACTCGCAGAAACGCGCCACATCTTTCACAGAAAAAGGTAATGGAAACATGGTCTGTTTGATGATTATTTCCACGTTTGACACTGATTAACGTTTTTCGCACTCAAGTTGGTTGTGGCAATATGAAGCTTGTCATATAAATGTTTAGTCCCGGCATATTTTAATATTATGCTATAGTATTTAAAGTTATTGATCTTACAATGATGCTTGGACTTTTTAATAAATCTACAAACATTCTCGGGCGCCATCGTGTCTGCTTTTATTACAGTTTGCTACCAGGTTCAAAATGGCCGCATTCACTTGTGTCAATAAATAGTATTGTCAGCTGTAGATATATATGTACCCTTTACCAACTGGTCTTGGTTTATTGCCTGCATCCGAAAGCAAAATTGTTTGTTCGTTTTTTGTACTGTGCAGTTGTACAAACATCGCAGTGTAAGCCAATTAGTTAAGCCGACATTAAAGGATTATAGAACTAGTCTAAGAAAACTCGGGCAAGACATTAAATAGCCGCAAAACGTTCCTCATATATGTGAGCAAAACTTAAAAAATAAGGGGTGAAGGCTAGAAAGCAATTATATGATTTAGCAAGAAGGCAATTTTTGAGGGTGCTGTCATATCAGGTCTTAACTGCTTTAGCCGAGTTGTGTTAACTGCTACTTTTAAAATGTCGTTTTGTAACTTCGCCGTGTGATGCATACAATTACACGATACGAACTAACATTTTGTGATGGATATACACTCAAAATGAAATATTATTCAAATATCGCTGTAAGAAAAGTTTATTACCCAGGAACTAACAGCAACAGTTGCGTCATCTTATTTAATACCATTTAGTTACCCCATCTCATCCACCCCTCCCCAGCTCATATCCTCCTCTTCCATACCACATACCACACCACACCCCATCCCATCCCACCCCACCCCAACCACATCCCATCCCATCCCATCTCACCCTCTTCCATCCAACCCCATGACTGAGCCTTAACTACCTCGCCGTTTATTACACAAATGTGAGCGATTGACGAGTAAAATCGTCTGGCGTTATACCGAGTACAGTACATAAATGATACTACAGTCGTTATAGAGTTAACGATAACAATCATTATTATACATTTCGTGTGTATTCTCGCCCCTGATTGGTCTAAAAGCCGCGGTTAATTCTCAATATTCTGTATTTATTATGTAATTTCATCTGGTGACGTGTTCAGCGACCAATACTTGTTCTTTTGCACGCCGACAACTCCAACTTGAATAAAAAAACAGAAAAATGTTCTCATATATTTTTTTAAATTTCTTAGAAAAATTCCTGTTATTGTCCAATCAACTTCAAGCGAAAGTCACGTGTTTCTCGGCACCAGAAAATTGTGACGTAATCATGGCGAATTGAAATAAAAGTACATCGCAAGGTAAGATACTTTTTTTCTTGGTTTTGTAAGCAATTTTTACGATAGAGAAAGGTATAAAATTATATACCTTGGTCACTGCAGCATTGACAATACTTCGAAACCGGTCAGTTGAAATATAATATTTTAAATATTATATTATGATTACTGTGGTCAGAGGCATTCAGTTGCGGTATATAAAAAAAAAAATCATACAACATAGCGCGGTTCACAATATTTAGTTTTACCGTTTTAATACCTTCCCTGTTAATTAATATGTGCAGATATCTTTTTGATGATGATTCTTTTTACTTTATCTAAAACTTGTCACATAGTCATTTTTTCAAAAATATTAAACTGCAGGTTAATTAAGAAGCAATGGAAAATATTTATAATAAATAATGCTGGATAATTAGTTGCCATCGAGAATCATAGCAGACTTAGCACTCTATAAGCGGACCATGGCAAGAGTTAACATTTCTATCCTCATACACATACCTTTTGTGACCTAAGAGCCCCATCTTTCATAGTTTCATTGTCTACTACTGCACTCAGGAGTCTGGTTGCAAGGTACATAACGTACAGAGGAGGCTAGGTCTGCATAATGTGTGGCTCACAATAGTTTTATGCTAATTTCTGTGATTGTATCATTTTAAAATTAAAATGCTACCATAATTATGATTTACACACAAAATATTTCTGTTAGTAATGGTTTAAATTACAATAAGCAATGGTTTGCTTCATGGGACTAAAACATTGTAAGATAGGCAGGATGGTCTGACAGTGGCAGCTAATAATTTTTATAATTAATAATTTGATGTGCAGACAATACATCAATCAAAATATAGTTTATTTAGATTATTAATTAATAACAGTTCAATGTGACTATTTGGTCCTGAACTTGTTCATGTGTCTAGATCCTCCTAGAATTTTTAAATTTATGATGTCTGCATAATAATACAATATATTAACATGAGTAAATTATTATGATTTGATAAATTGTACAAGATTTACATTTCTCATGTCTAGATACATGAATCACTTATATGCAACACTATTAAATAAAGTTCTGTGGATTTCTCATTAATGTACCATTTTCCTTAATATCTTTCTAATGTCGTTTTGTCTTCATAGATTGTGTGTATTTCATGTTGTAAAATGCATTGCACCAATCACAGTAAATTGTTTATTACAACACTTTATTTACCTAAAGCCCCTAAAGCCTCGAATATTATATCAAACATGCACAATTCTAATCTTATTTACGTGGGGACAATTGTAATTCTTATCAAAGCCTAATCATAATTTGTGTACTCAGACTCGGCATTTCACATGGCCCTGTGCACCTGCCCTGATCGATCACAACAACAACAACACGCTTTGTTCACGTGCTAAACCTGTCCGGTTCGTCCGTTTGGGATGTTGTTTTCTTTATTCCATTTTATGGTGTACCCACGTTTTTATAGACCTGTAGCGCGACATGATCCAAATCAAGTTTTTCCACTAAAAATAAAATGAAACATGTACGGTATAAAAGTGGCAAGTGTAAGAAAACATCCCGACACTATTTATTTGAACTGTTCTTGACTGCTTTGTGCTATATTTGTCTTATAGTGTTTTGCCGTGTGAGCTACAGAGCTGGCGCTAAACGTGACCTAGCTACTGAGAGCGATTTTGACAGAGTCTGCTTTACCTTTACTCACGCACTGGTTTTTTACAGTAATACGCCCAAGTGATGTTCTCACAGGGCAGTGTTCAGTATGCTGTCAAGGTGCATTTGTATGTAACGCTTTTGAGGGTTGCGCCGAGAACATACACAAATGCTATAACCGGCTCTCTAGTCTCGTGCCGCTCAACCATACGATAGAACAGCACACGTGAATTGCTTCAACGGCCCTCATCGACCCAAACAACTGATTAACTTTCACTAACAGCGACTGTAGCCACATTACTAAACTGTTTCTTTAATCGTTCATTTTCCTCGCGTAATGCAGCAACTTCAGCTCGTAACCGTAACGTCTCCGCTTCAAGCATTGCTGAACGTTGGTTCGTCAACATCTCGCGTTGACGACGTGCGTCACGCGACTTTTTTGCCGACACATTGTTCTTCCTTCGCCGATCCCAATATTGTTGTGTTTTCTCAATCTGTCTAGTAGAAGCACGACCTCGTTTTGTTTCCCTCTCATCTTCATTCAAGTCATCACTGCCGTCTTCACTGACAGCGGCACTGCTGTTATCCTGATCGCTGTAACTTGACTTGCGGCTTACTGAACAGTTCTTTTGAATAACACTCACCATCCGCCTTGGCTCCTCAAAACTCTTCCCATCTTCCCATTGCCGTATTCTTTTCATTCGTTTACCGTTTTCTTGAGAATCATTCTCCTCCAACTCCAAACCCTCATCGACACTGTCTGCCGTTTCTACATCACCAGACTTTGAGTCATTGTACAAAGATGTGTTCTTGTTGTTGTTTCCTGCTGGCTGTGTTCCTTCCACGCTTCTTCTTCCGCTCTGTTTTGTATCGCCAGCGTAGTAAAATGATTTCTCCTGGTCTTTCGTGTTACTAGGCATGTTTGAACCGGCCAAGCCAGCCATGTTTGGCGGGAACCCAATGAATGAAGGCGAGTAAAAGAAAGCTGGGAAACGTACAGGAGCGATTCCAGGAAGCCATCCATAATAGGCTGCTGCTGCGGCCGCTGCTGCAGCTGGCATAGAGTTTGTCGCGTCGTAACCGCTAGCAGCAGCAGCCGAAGTAAGGAAGGCATTTTGTGCGGCCATTGCTGACTGAATATTGAACATATGTTGTTGAAAGTTCTCTGATTCCTGACTACTCTTTCTCATCGCTTCAGTCCCACTTGAATCTGGACTGACGTTGCCTGTAATTTGGTTGGATTTTATCTTGCTTATAGTACTATTACGGTCCGATATATCGTTGCTGCATTTTGATGTGGAACTCGTAGTTACTGCGCTGGCATCATTACACAACTGTGCAGTGTTGTTATCTTCCGTATTCTTCATATCATTTCGAGCTTTCTCAACGTATTCTTGATCTGATGTGTCTTTACTATGCTTCTCGTCCGACATGGCGAACTGTCTCGTGAAACTAAAACCGTCTTACTGCCTTTTCCTCTTGAATAACATCTACAATTTCCTGTTCCTGTCACTGGTCGAACTGCAACAGCCAATCACGTTGCAACTTGCTCATTGCGTAATCGTCTCTTGGACGGTTCTCGAAAGAGTGATAGGCAGCCAAAGGCCATAACTACCCGTTGTATTTTCAAAACAACTCTCTTCCAATGTTGTGCACCAACAGTGAACAGTTATTTAGGAAACATAATCATGAATTCGAGCAACATATCCCGGTAAAACTACTCGATACTCGCAATATTGATTATTGACATTCATTTCGCGTTACGTAATTTTGTAGGACGGATTATATTGGGTCACGCAATGACGCTCGTTTGACGGCACCGAGTGATATAACCATTGAAGCCGCCATAACGATTAGCAAAGCTCACGTTGTGTTTGTGACGCCTGAACTCGCTGTCTTGGACACAAGCCTTTTTCACACTTGTGGCACTTCACTACCTTCTCACTTTTGACTTAGAATTTTACACTAAACAGCTATAAATTTTTGGATCAGTAAATTCTACCCAAGTAAGAATGCCTTGTTCATATCACCTTTATACTGTCACGAACTGTTCGCACACAAGAGCGTCGTTGTTTCCTTGTTGAAACAATCATTATTGTTGTTTAAAATGACATTCCAGTTTTAGCGTGCGCCAGAACGTTTTACATTTCACTTTGCGTTACGAGACAACCGTTTCTTTAAAACCGGTTTGCACCACCGTCATTTTGGTGTATGTAATCAAGTGAGAGAGTTATCTCGTGTTGTAGCGATCAGTATTTTTCCGCGTAACGCATTGTCATGACAAATGCCACAGACGACTTGTGGGACGGCAATATACATACGATGTGAATCTATCACATTGATAATTCAAGAATAAATCATGATTTGGAGTGCTCAATATAGAGTTATCACAGAAAAATTACTAACAATAGAGTTATTGAAAATATCATTTGTAGTATATGGAAATATTACCTGGAATAACTGCTATATTATAACATAGCTGCGACCTGGTTACAGAAGCATTGGGACTACATTGTAGAGTGATAAAAAACAACTCAATCACCACATTCATGCCTATTTATGGTAATGTTTTGGTTTAGTGTCTTGCTCATTAACTTTTTTTACATAATTCCTCATTTTATCTTGAATATTCAATAGTGTTTTTCTTGCACACGTGACCGAGAGTGGTTCGTCAAAATATCAACATTGTATTTACTCAAGATTTTATTGTTTTCAAGAGTCACTTCATGCAACTTGACATGTACCCGATCGGGCATTGAGAACCGAAGTGTGAGTTATATAAGTTTGTAGGACAATTTCCGTCGAATGACAAGTTTTGTAAAAACCAGTGAGCCTGTGCAACATTGGCTGTCATAGCCTACAACAGTACTCGTTTTGGATAAAAACATGTCTTTCATTCTTTGACTCCGTTGAATTGTTTTGGCCTTCACAGATAGTGCACTGCACGCAATGTGACGTAGGGAAAGTTTAAATGACAAGCACACTACTGCGCCTACCAACATAGATAGTAATAACCGGGGGGTGAGATAAAACTTTGTTGCTCCATGGTGTATTTGTACAGTATGAGTTGTCAAAGACATTTTTGTGAACAGTTTAACAGACTGACATGTATAAAGCAAGTAATCATCATTCGATACAACAGTAAAAGACAATACAAGAAAATGTAAAAAATACGCAACAAAATTGAAATGAAAGAATTTTTATATTCTTAAAAAGAAAAAACAACGTTACAAGTTAGTTGTATGGGATGCCTACCTAAATATATTGCGTTATATTATAGCTGTAATGTGAGTGACTATTTTCGTCTGTACTTGCGCGTTATAAGACGAAAGTTTGTCCTATCACGTGACCCACAAACAGACCCTATTTTTCACTACTGTTCTACAACATCTGTAATCTTGTCAACAAAATTATTTACTTTGTAAGTTTCATGTCACTTTTAACTAATTACTTTTTCGGGCTGACTTCACATGTGCTATTTCTGATCGAGATGTCATGAGGTTGAGCATGCGCAGAGCGGTACAATTCTCGTTTGAGATCTTCCATGTTATCCAAGTCAAACAATATTTGTTTTGCATTAATATTGTAATGTGCGTAATATTGTATGTTTGCTCGTGTAGGAGACTAGTGTTGAATTGTATGGTTCTTACAAGTAATAGAAACCCTAGTTATACAGTTGGCTCTGCGTCCATCTTGAATACACAAAGTCAAATGTAAATTACTTGGTAATAATACTAGATGACCGCGGATATAAAATTAATCTTTGGGTGTCCTATGATCTCATCTTTTCAGAGTCGATGTAAGAGAATTTACTAAATTGTGCATCTGCTTCTTCAGGGATACCATCCAGTGTGTCTAAATTAACAAACATACAAGTATGAAATATTGATAAGAACGTCAGGATGAATCGGACTAAATATGAGCTAGAGTACAAGCGCACTTTATTTTCTATCAACTTGCTCCTGCAGCCTCAAAGAGACAGTCTAACCTTAGAAACATACATCATAGCATACCATACTATGGTTGATGAAACCAAATATATCTTTGGGATGGATGATGAATCTGACAGGAATCTCAATCTGAGTAAGATTGTCTGACGAGAACTATTATAGCTCAGTATACTAGTCCAAGAACACCCATGGTATGCTGGGCTCTAATATGCTCGGAATACTCAGCAATGAGTGCTTACCGTGGTCAGGAGGCGTAAGTTGCGCGGGTTGATCGGTAAATTCCTTGTCGAAATTCGAGACATCCTTGTCATCTTTTGTCACCGGAACAAACGGTGGAGTAATCTAGAAAACGGTTAGGAAAAACGGGGGGGAAAAACATGAAACTTCTCGTAGTTTACTAAGTAGGAAACACTGAAAAAGAATAAGCAACCAAAAGTCCTTTAGTTTATCATAATATGTACCCGTTTATGAAGCACATCCTCCCAGTTGACATCTTGGAAAAACGGGTGTTTTTTGACTTCACGGGCGTCGGAGACATCCCCACCAAGTCTAAAAATAAAGTGGTTTAGAAAATATGATATAAGCAGTTACCTTTGTGTAATTCACAGAGTACCTTCTCTTTGGGTCTTTCTCCAATAGACCAGCTAAGACAGACTTGGCTAACTCCGATAGGCGGTTAGGAAACTTTATATCTTCCTGCAAAATATTGAAACTCACTTTAACGACACTGCTAAAATTTCAAGGTCAGTAATTTAAAATAATAGTAGTCTCAGAAAGTTGTAGTGCTGCTAATGTAAAGTAGATGCCAAAAGCGACAAGATCACCGGTCAACAGTGACAGGTTTTTTGGTAGTTCATCACTCCATTGCTTTTGTCAAAATGTTCTAGCTTATAAGTTGACATATACTGTAGCAGTATCTGCGATGACTTTGCAATGTCACTGAGTTGCGCATCTTTTCTGCGTATAACAATACATGTTGGGAAATTGTAAGAAAAATGCGCGCAACAATATACTAGAAACAAAATCCTCCTTAACCACTGATGTTCCCCAAAGAAGTGACTACTATATTACGTTTGCTAAACTTGCGTAGGAAAGATGTGCGCGCGGTAAAACTCCTCCTTTAGTTTCACATTCTACGCTGGTGTTATAAAATAAGCACGCTATAGCGTACATACAACGTTGCAGAATGTT
>JAOTOK010008896.1:0-13298 GCA_025770025.1 Virgularia gustaviana
CCGTTTCGCTGATTTCGGGAGACAAAAGAAAATTGTGAGTTCGCGCGAATTTTTCTCAGTGGATATGGACCTTAATAACACTCACTGACGTCGATAACACACTCAGTGTTAATTGTAGTTCTAGTGTAATCAAGCTCATGTAGGGTTAATTAGTGCTTATTTTAAACGAAATTTGACCCATTGCGGTTTTGACCCAAAATACAGAAAGACTAATTTTGTAGAACTTTGTTGCATTGCAGTGACGGAGATATTTATAAACTTGTCTGATAAGCAAAATATATACTTTCTATATGGCATCACACCGCAATATAATGTTTTTTTACGACAGCATGATTTTAGGGTATCTTGAATTCTGTATATACCAAGATGAATTGCGTTTAGCTATATATCACTCATGTACAGGATGTCTAAAAATACCGACTCCAATTTGGCACTTTATTGGTGGGGAATTATTTAGGAGCTATACAGTAAGCGACGTTTTCTTGGTATTATGAAAGATGAAGATTTCGTCTATCGCAGAACACGCTTCTTTATAGAATCTAAGAATATCCCTCCTAAGAATTAGGCCAATCAAATTTAACCCCGCATTATTATTGGCTTTTCGGCTGTTGCGGATCCCTGTCTGAAAAAGACGAAGTATGTATATATTATGTCGTTTGATGCGCGTAGCTATATAGTAGTTTATTGAAAATGATGGTATACAGTAGAACTCCTTGCATGCAACATTGCAAGAATGGCTCAACTCACACCACGCACAACAACGGGTAGTGTTTTATGAAGCTTACAATTATCAATAAGAAAAGCTTTGCTATTGTGGTGCAATATATTAAAGGGCATGTCCAGTCTGGGAGGTAAACAAACGGCTTATTTATGTTTTGAAATGCGAAATTTGAAAAATGCGACAAAATATTTAACATTGTTTTGGTTCAATGCAATATGCTGATAAAGGAAAAAAAGTCGAAATTCAATGTGCAAAAGTTTAAAATAATGTCAAATTCGGGCGAATGTTTACATCTGGGGACTCCCGCTGCACATGCGCAGAACCGACATTAATTAATCATGCGCAAAGATGGAAAAATGCGATTTTGACCAACATTTTTCGTTGTACTCGCATATTCAGTCATTCTATTCACCATTTTCTACAATACGTGTATAATTCGATAGCTAAAAGTCCTAGTCGATTAAAAAGTCATTTTCGCACAATGTTGTGCCAAAAATGAATTCGTTTTTTTTAGATACGGGCTGTAGTAACATGTACTGCAGTTAATAAGAGAAATGTTTTTTTTTAATTTGTTGAGCGCTCGCAGATAAAAAACATATTTTTTTGAAAACTCATTTAGGCAGTGTGATGTCATAGAAAGGACATTTGCATATGACACACATCAAACAAACTTGAATATGTCACGAGTACTGCATGGTAAGAATGTTCTACCCACGAAGTTCTTCTTCATTTTAGATGATTTTCAATATGTATACTTGAAAACATACATAAAATTATTGGGCCAAATTTCATTTCCAAGTGGGTCAAAGTGTTTACTTTAATGCCCTAATCTACATACCTTTCCTTGGTTGAATTGCCGCTAATGTTAATGATGGCATCACTCTAAGAATTCGAAATACATGGTGAGAGAGATCTAGACGTCATAGGATTAGAAATTGTTGGATAAAAACAGATATTAAGAACATTTGAGGTCGGTATTTTTCAAGACTAATGAGTGGACAACACTTTGACACTTCTGCTAAGCAGAAAATTCCCTCACAATCACTACTGATTACAATTTGGAATTCTAAATGACTGTTATTACTTGACAAGTCTGTTCAATGGGAAATTTCCTAGTATGCCAAAATCTAGGTAGGGTCAAGGAACCGGAAACACACATATTTTCCTAATCACCTTTGAACAATCCAGCCGAACTGGAGACAAGCAGGCATTGTTAGAGCTTAACAAAAATTGAATGCTACAGTTGGTTTTAAAGTTCTTTATTTCTGTGGGTAATTTGATTTAGCATGGAAACCAGATGGAGCCAGATTATTAGATTTTCAAAAGTCTGTTTAAAAGTGAGTATTCACAATCTTTTAACTATTTTCTTTTCTCTTTTCTTTAGTTTCATTTTCTGTTGAGTAAGGATTCAAAATGTAAAAAACTGTATCGAACATGGTATTCTAAAAAGTGGCTACACAACATCGCATGGTTTTTACAAGTAAACTTCATTGTTGATTTTCAACATTCAGAAATGTAAACTAAGAGGTTTACTGATGTAATTTTGTGGGCTCTTGTCTTTCTGAGTGGTGGTCCACATGGGTATTTCTGTCTTGATGGCCGATTAATAGACTAAACTGACATGTACATGTTGTGCTGGCCTTTTCCATATTTATCATATTATCTGCCAGCCATTACTAAGCATTTTCCATGTAAAAATTTAAACAGATATTCTAGATTATAATGAAAAATAAAGTGACCAAATATACTATATATTATACAAGCTTTCAGCTGCCAGAGAAAAGCTACAGTTTGCCAGCCCGTTGTCATCTTTACAATATACTTTAATTTGCTGAATTTAACTTAAAATTAGAAGTTTGTATAAAAGAAATATTACATTATAATATAGAAAAATATAACCTACCCTACAACTAGTCTGAGTGAATATATACTTAATGGTCTATATTTATTACTTACAGTCAGACGCAGTGAAGAAATTGTAACCCCTCCCTAATAAGAAGTAAAACAAAAGTTGTAGACTAACATTCATAAAATAGCAAAATATTAATGTACTATTTAGCATGCAAGTTGGAACAATTTTCCAACATACTATAACCATAATGAGAGTAATTGTGTAAACTCTTCATAGAAAATGTGCATTTGCACACAACAAAGACATCATAAAATCTTTCAGTAAAACAGCATGAGCACGAAGCGTTCATCATGCAGTTGGCCTAATAGGCTAATAATTTGGTGATCCTAAAGGTGGCTATTAACCATTGTTATAAAAAACAAATAAAAGGGAAAGTTTTTTTTTGCTTAGAGGGGAAACTCAGCAGCCTACCAATTTTTCTTATCATTTGGCCTACTAATTAATTAGTTCATGATATACTGTACAATTGTGTATAATAAATTTAACTTCAGCATGAATTGGTTTATTTAGTCGCTATATACTGTAAATTACCATTTTCAATGTTTTTTTCATACTTTTGGACTGTAAATTTTAGTTTATAATAAAATTATATTGAGTAATTAACATGTTTGGGATAGGCAAATGTGTATTGATGTGTTCTGTGATTTCAATGTAATATGAAAATGTAAATTTTACCTTGACACAGAACACATTATTTGGATGGACAGTGGCAACCCTCAGTATGCTTATTGGGATTACAGAATGTTGTTTTGTGTCTGAAAATCATGATACTGACACAAAACTAACTCTCAGGAATATGTGCATAAAAACATTCAAGCATATGAATAATTATATTATAATTATATGAGGTTAAATAAAAAAACACATACTTTTCCAATCAAGGTTCCAGCTTCCTACAAGACAGTGAGAATAGTTAAATAATATAATATTAATTATTATATATAATAGGTTGTAAGAGGAAGACATGTTGCCCTGATTTGAACAGCATTGCTCAGCCAGCAGGTAGGTAGGTATACTGAAAACAATTTCTGTGTCATTCCTAAGCTCATCCCAACAACTCTAAGCCGAACCACAACCCATTAAACATTGTGTGTTTTCTTCAAAATCTGGAACAGTTGAAAAAATATAACTGCAGTCACCTGAGATACAAGTACCTACAATTCTGGTACAGTGCCACTGCCAGCTGAACCACAAAGACTAGCAGCTGAAAATGACCAGAAGTGTATTGATGTGTGCATAATAATATTGACACACACACACACGTGCAGTCATGTACAGTAGGCTCATATGCTTAATCATCAGCAGGCTTCTGTAGCTCATTTGGACAAACACTGTGCACACCGGAACTATAGGGCCACT
This sequence comes from Virgularia gustaviana, assembly GCA_025770025.1. Classification (NCBI taxonomy): domain Eukaryota; kingdom Metazoa; phylum Cnidaria; class Anthozoa; order Scleralcyonacea; family Virgulariidae; genus Virgularia; species Virgularia gustaviana. The sequence continues at coordinate 3,993 of JAOTOK010008896.1, forward strand.
GGCTAGTCAAGCTGCAGGGATCACAGTTGCATTTTCACTACTGCTCCCAATTTGGCTAGATAGCTAGATTGAGTAGACAGTTTCCTCCACACAACTTATGCAGATAAATTATATAGCCTTTGTAGAAATGTGGCTGACTGCAAGAAGCAATATGGGGTACAAATTTTTGCTTACTGACAGGATTATAATTTTGTAAATATCAATGTGTGTATGCAGCCATCTGGATTCTGCATTTGATATTTAATAATACTTAATTCAGGGGAAAGTTTACTTTCATAATTGAATGACAGAACACTATTTACATTATGTTTTAACTTGAAACATGGAACAAAATCTAATTTGCTTAGCCTGAAATTTGTTCCTAGATACAAATACTGGCCAAAAAGACCACCAAGATCAAGATGAGAAAAGCATGTTATTTTAATTATCAGACGGTGATTACATGGGGCATATCCAGCCCATGTAATTGTCCTCTAAATCTATAAAACATTGCAATGTAACAATTTTAAAATCTGGTATCTAAGATAATCAAATGACTCAACATAGCTGTACTCAGAGTTGTAATCATCAAAGTCAAATGAACTTAGTATCAAAAAGCCCTGAGGGTCCATAGTTACCCATAACAGATGTATGGCCTGGCTCGAACACAATAGCGGGAATATTATGATAAGATTACAACGCAGTATGACCAATGCATGAATGAGTCTTGGGAACTCGCAACATTATAGTGGAAACCTGTTAATCAGATTGACGCCTTTGGATATTAAGCTACATTTTTTCTGCCACTATCAAATAGATCATTCTGTTTTCTTCGCTACATAGCAACTATTATTCTCGAAAAGTAGCAAAAAGACTAACCTTTCCAGTTATTAACAACCGCAATGTTATAATGTCTTCAGTGTCTTCGTCCATCATTCTTGGCTTCTTTCGTCTATCGCTCATTGTCTATCGATAAATGTTGTTTAGTGTTTCTGATACTCCGTTTATTAATACTTTTAGATAGTATCTGATAAGGCATTTACACAGGGGTTTCGAAGCTTCTAAATGACTAAATTAGGGAAAATTGTTACATTTGAAACAGCATTCGTTATTACTGATAGAAATTCTAAAGTAAATTTGGCGTCGCGCGAACGTGGTTGCCAAGTACTGAAGTAGATGTTCATGTATTAAGAATTGTGTGCTGAACACGACAGCACTTTTAGTAGAAGTCTTTGATTCCTGCTATTGAATCCCAGTTTATATATTGTGATCGCAAATGCCAAATTGACATTAATCGAGCGACTGTAAACATATCGTGTAAAATCGAATCACGCAAACGCCGATGCCCGTTGATACTACTATATTTGTATACCTGATCACATTGATTATTGAATTTAATCTTTAGCTTACCTGATGCACTTCGCTTGCTTTAAATGTAATATCTCTTGGTGGATGGAAGATAGATGAGTGGTAACGGTAACAGCCAAGGAGAGGAGAGGGGGGAAAGCAAATATCCGGGTAGATTTGCGACCCAGCTTTAGCTGCTTCTTTGACTAAACTGTAGCAAATATGAAACTAATCGTTTCCACGAGACGTTCGACCAGTTCGTACTTCCACGTCGATGTGCATTGTTTAGTAGCACGAGGCACGTGATTGGACAAACACGCGATGCCATTGCCATCACGTGCGCCCGTCACGTGCCTACAGTAGATACTCTCTCGTGTCATAAGGACTTTCATACTAAACTTTCTGCTTTCCGAAAACATAAACATACATTATATACAGTCACTCAGTATAAGTTTATAACCTTGTATAACCTGAGCTGACAGCTGACACAGTTCACATGCAGTATAAAATTTTGCCATAAAGTTTTAAAATATTAGAACAATATCAGCATAGCCTATTTTAATAACCAAACAACGCAAATAACCGACTGTATAAAACGACTTTACACACTAAAAGACTAACAGCGAGAAACCTCTTCTAGCAGTGTACCTACTGTAGGTTTACAAATGAAAATTGAATGAAAGTGTGGCGTTTTTTAGTTGGAAATTAGAGAAAATGAGAGCTTTCCTTGTTTTTCGAATAGGATTGCATTGGGGTCTGGGGAGTAGGAAGGCGGTCGAAAAACTACCATGCAAAATTTTGCATTTAATTCAATGAATAATTAAACCATAATTTATTTTTTGTTGGTCACTAGTCTTCGTTACGCAATTCCAATCACACGTGCATGATGTCGAGCGTTTAATTTTGAAAATAGCATGCCAGAAATACGTTCTCCCAAAAGGGAAGGTAAGGGCAAGAATATAGCATCAATCGCAATATAATAATTCGACTCGAGTAATCGTTTGAAAAATTTCTATGATAGGTCTTCGGCCGCGGGTGAAACAACACAGTTATGGGCCACCACGGGCAACAACAACTGTTGAAGTTGACGGCACCAGTCAGCATTCGGAGGAGACTGAGGAGGAAATCAGTTCAGATGAAGAAGATGTTTTACGTCCAATAGGAGAAGGTATTTCTTCCACACCATCATGCTATGCAATCGTATTTCAATATAACTTTTTCAAATAATTATATTTTTATGCTAATTACTTAATATCTCAAATAATTATGATAATTTTTGTGTTCAGCAAATCATGATGGATAAAATAGCAATATAACTTATGCATGATAATATTATAAATTTAGTAATTTATTACCTTCTGTATTGTTTACTTATTATTTAATGGATTCTACTGATTCATTTATTATGAAATGAATAGGCAGAGACAGATTTCCAGGAGAATGCAGGAGTGCATGTGTACCCACCAAATTTCGAAGCACTTCCCCCAAAAAACAGCACGCTTACTAGTTTAATCATTGTGATAATGTTTAATTCCTGAATTTTATTTTAATCACTTATTAAAGGGCTTGTCCAGTCGGTTCTGCGCATGTGCAGCTAGGGGTCCCCAGATGTAAACATTGGCCCGAATTTGACATTATTTTAAACTTGAACATTGAATTTCGACTTTTTGTTCCTTTATCAGCATATTGCAAACAAAAACAATGTTAAATATTTTGATATTTTGTCGTATTTTGCAAATTTTGCATTTCAGCAAAACATAAACAAACCGTTTGTTTACCTCCCGGACTGGACATGCCCTTTAAAAGAAACAGTCTGTTAGTTATTTTTCAATGGCCTACTCTGGTCAGCCTCAGTCTCATCACTACACTGGATCCTCCAGGAAACACACACACATGCCTGTTGAATGAGTATTAATCAACTTGTGTTAATATAGTCTGTAAATAAAAATAATACATGACATGTGGTCACAAACTAGGTTTCCAATGCAAACAAAGTAGCTCGTTGGCACCAGAAACATTCCAAGCTTAACCACGACCTCGAACCCAGGCTCTTATCTCTGCTTCTGAGAGCGGAAGAGCTGTGGCACAGCAACTGGGAGTGGAGATAAGAGCCTGGGTATGAGGTTGGCTTAACCATTCAATATGGTGTTATCTTAGACAGATATTTTAATAGGGCTTTTTATGTCCGGTGCTTAATGCTAACAGATAAGAATTCCAGCCAGTTTTACTGAACACATATTCATCCCAAAAAGACTAGGCGTTACCTCAAGAATAATCTCTTTTGCCACAATGTTTGTAAAATTGGTTTGCCTGTATTTTATTTAATAAAAAGAAAATTATGAATCAATACAGTACAGTAAATAAGTATAACAATCTTCTCGCTTGTAGCTATTTTAAGTCAAACTCCAGTATCAAGTTATGATGTATTTAGTTTCAAGAAAATGAGAAAAAAATCAGCATTAGCAACAGCAGGTTAGTATTTTATATTATAATATTAAGTGGACATAACAGCCCTGCACTGTGACACCCACCACTTAATAGACCAATTCAGCCTTGTATGCAAATTGCCTATTTATTTCTGAGAGATGTAAACTAGTTTGTATTAATCATTGTCATACCAAATGATTCACTGTTTTGTGTCCAAAAATCGCTCACAAGTATGTGTAAACATTGATTGAATGGGCCATTTTCATAATTATGTAGCTGAATGGGTCTACAGTATATGGTGGTTAACCAATGCCAGTAGCTTTGTGAAAGAGCGATTAATTCAGTTTACCTTGGAAAACAAACAAACAATAGGTGTGGAAAAACCTCATATTTACCCAGTTTAAAAATAGGTCTGCAATGTGGACATGCAGTTGCTGGTTTTATTTTTACTATGTCAGCTACTGACAACACTTGGCCACAGGAAAGAACAACAAGAATACATATTTATCACCTTGTAGTGCTATAGTAACTAGGCATTGCAAATTTATTACCAACAAGTTTCAACTTATAAGCCATCCTCAGTGTAAATTATGAACCATTGTACACTTCGCAGAAGCTTTTCATAAAAATACTTTCGATAAAGGTTCCTTGAATCATATCACACATGATGGAGTTACTGCTCTAGGTGAAATAATCAGTAATTAGAAAAGCTGTGAATTGCATATTAATTTATTAAGTTTCGAAAAACGATCAACCTAGAAAACTGGTCGAAGTTCTAGAGCTGTGCGCAGTAAAATTTGGTACTAAAGAGAACACTATATTACCCAAATTATTATTTATAAGTTAAAGACCCCATTGCCCCAATAAACAAAGGGCAGTTGCCCCTGGCTCTGGTGTCGCTGTACATGTACTTTAGGGAGCCAACAGGAGGTAGTGCATGATCTAAGTCCCGGGGCCAGGTGGCAGAAACCCACTTTCGCATACATTCCTTCGAAGCTCTCGCACGAATTTTCTGACAAACATGACGCACATTGGCACAGTCTGACAAAGGCTGTTTTCAATTTAGGTAAAAAAAAACTTCTAATAAAACCTACCCAATTTTAAAAAGCTAAAATTTTTGAAATGATTGACACTTTCATTTCCACCGAAACATCATGTCATCACAACATTCGATAATTATCTATTTTTATTTTGTTTTTGTTGCAGCTTCCGAAGCCGCCCATGTGAAAACACCGCAAAGTAGCAAGAATGATCAAGGTAATTCCTGACAGATACAGTAATAAGATGGATTTGTCTATAAATACATAGATGATTGCGAATCTCAAAACACACGAAAGAGTTTTCTCGCAAGGCTTCACGATTTTTCGTAGTTATAGACCCTTTTCATGAAAGGCTGTAAATTGGTATCCGACGTTAGTCACGTTACCTCTTCCATATGCGTCGTCCAGGTGTCGTTTCATCCATGAAAAACACGCTTGACTCGTACTGTATGTGAACCCAATTTGATTCATAATAACAGTCAAATTTATTATAATAGTTACAGAAATAGAGATCATTTCGGTCTGTGTGAATAGTGTAACTCTTTATTTCAACTTACTTTTGTCTATCTATAGATTCACCGAAAGCGACTACTAGTAGCAAAAGGAGGAATAATAATAAGGTATATGATTAGAGAACTAAGTGGAAGATACAGTATTGTTGATTTACATACGCATCGTATTAGCTACTAGTCCAAAGTTTTTTACAGTCGTACAAAAAATCGTGAGCCACAATGCAGCATGGGGTGCATTTTTTTTAATTTTTAGACCCCTTCCCGAAAAAAGGGCAATGCAAAAGGCAGAAAGCAAAAAAAGAACAGCGGTAAGTTAGCATAATAATTATAGTTATGTTGGTGATATTTATGCTGTATTTCATAAACAGACAACATCTTTCGCATCATCGGATACTAATATTCTGCTAAATATATACACGGCGGCTGGCACGAGGATATACATTTTCTTTGTCTGTATATTTCATGCCCTGTGTAGTGATCTTTTCCCTGGTTGCTTACACTCAGCTGCGATTTTTTTACTTTACAATCACAATTCCATATCAACGTCCACTGTCAGTCAGAAGGTCTATATCTATGTGGCAAACTTTGTAGAACGTGGCAGTCAACAAATGCCAGAAGGCGACAATTCCAGTGAGTCGGATGACAGTGTCGATGATGATCTGCAGGGACGCGAAAAAGCGGAAAATATGGCAAGGTATTTATTGCGGAAAACGGAACAGAAAACACGCGTAATTTGAATGGTTTCTGTTTAGAATTAGGTCCCGTCCACGCGTACCCGGATTTGTTCACAAACATTTTGTTATTATATCGGTTTCATTTGACGCCCGCTCGTCGTATCCGGCGAAAACGCGGGCAGTAACCAAAGAAAACAATTGACAACGCAATTAAATTTGGATACGTTTGGACGCTCTTTAAATGATGGCGCCAATTAAATTAAACGACATTCGAAATTCCTGATGCGAAAAGGTAGTGAACTGCCAAAAGTGTGAAAAATAGCTGACGTTTCTAGCGAAAGCCCTACATCACTGCGAATTTTCACTTCAAGCGCCATGTATTTTTACGGTTTTGTTTTGGCACCTTTGGCAGCACTACAACTTTTGTGAAGGCATGCGAACCGCGTGTGTTGTGTTGTTGATTTCTTACGGCAGAGTTATTATCTTAGACTTCCATTTCAATTACTTTAAATCCATTTTATATAGTTCTACTTCTATGCAATTTATATTGTATAGATGTAAGCTTACAATTGCAAGCTTATTTTTTATAAAAGGTTACGGAGCAGAATAGCAGTGCGACTCAAGTTTGATGTCTGTTGCGGGAAATTGCGCTCCTAAACACAACCCAGTCTCCTCTGCACGCTTGAAGCGCTCTGTTTTAAAATCCTGATTAAAAATAGTTTGATTTTATATAGCTAGCTGTGTTTTAATTTGGATTTGCATCATATCAAGAATTTATAATGTCCGTCTCAGCCTGCGACTCATTAGCTGCAATTGTGATCGAAGACGAAATGAGGTTTAATACAACTGATTGGGATGATGAAATGTTTAAGGATGTGTCGTGTGGGAAATACGCTGGTTGTGTTAATTTATGATATTTTTATAGGATAATGAACAATTCCGGTGATGGAAACAATAATTTGGTAAGTGGTCTTTCAGTACCAACTGTACTCCGGCAACAATAGCATATCAATGTATAATATTTATTAATTAAGCTGCTATATAATTTGTGTTTATGTAAACTTGACAAGAGTATAGTTCGCGGCATTTCTTTTTTTAATTAAAAAATATCGGTATTTTTGAAGATCCCACGCTTATTTTGCAGTAAATAAACAATTATATATGTTACTAAAAGATACGTGTCAGGAATGCAAATTAACTTAGCTGGAAAGGCAGCCAAATAAGAGCCATATTGTATACAAATATTACTTTGAATTGCATACTAATAGACCTTACCGATTATTCCCATATAATACCCCATAGCCTCGTTTCCATTTTTTATTTAGTTTGGAAAGCGTACGTAAGGTAATATTTTCACTTTTTCTGAACAAACGTGTTTTTAAAATAAAAATGTAACCTTAGCTACTGAGCAAAAAGGCGTGTAAATGCCTAACATGAAGACGAGGCTATTGGTTGAAAGCCGAATAATCGGTAAGGTCTATTAAAACCTTTCATCTAATGTTTAGCAGCTCAGAAATTTCCAGCTACCTAAGCTTAGCCTATACTACTCCTTTGAATAGACCAATTCAGCCTTATATGCAAATAATTAATTTCAATGTTTACACATACTTGCGAGAAGCCATATCTCCTCTTATCATGAATTCAGACATAGACCAATGCACTGTAATTATACAATAGTAATACAAGTTCTAATTTAGAAGTTTGCGTAATCATAGAAATGGGAAATTTCCATACGAGGCTGAATCCGGTTTATCCGCCAGGGTCTGTGGACGAGATTGCCTAATGTTAGGCGCATATTTTACCTACTTTCTGTATCTATCTATCCAAGTTATCCGACCTAACCGACCTAACTGTATTAATATACTGTTCAGTGACGTAGCCACGGCGGGAATGGGGGGATCATTAGGACAAAATCCCCCCAAACTCCAGATATGAAGAGAAAATTAGGGGGAAAAGGGGGGGGGGGGTGAAAACAATTTCAACGAAAATCGAATTGTTTTACTACAGTATATGCGGCTCAGAAAATATGGCGAAAAATGCTTTTCCAAAACGGCGGTTACAAACTTTTTTGTCGAAAGACATCGGTTGGGCACCCCCTCCACTCATTTTTTGTTTGCTACGCCACTTTGAACGAATTTATTTCATTCTGTCAATCTAGGAAGAGATGCTTGATGAATACTTTCTTGCTCATGACGACAATCACTGTCTAACATCGGATCGAACCTTAGCTCATCTCGCGACACCTCGAATGGATCAACAGGTTTGTATACTACAGTATGGTGTGGTATATAAATACTCACTGGAATCACGACGTACAAAATGCGCACCGATCAAAAATTCGGGGCCATGTTAAAACGTTTTCGGAGGAATCTTTATTGGTAGCTATATCTCTATTATCTTTATCTGTATGTAGACACTGACTGATGTTCTAAAATCACGACTTGGAGGACATCAGGAGGAACGCCGTAAATTTTACGTGGATTACAAATCGTATTTTGACAAATGGGCTTTTCAATTGAGGTAAGTTGAACAATGTGATGAATACTATTTTATAAAACTTAAAATATAAAGAATTTCAATACAATTTACATGACAATATATTTATTTAAATTGACCGTCCAGAAAATTAATGTCCCACATGCGTTATACCAGTTCGGCAAGTACTGTAGCTTTAGTTTTCTAAAGAGGAGCAAAATTAACGTTACATTGTATTGGCTAATAATATAGACTCAAAAAATATAGAAAGCCGAATTTTGGTAATTATCACATTTTGACTTCTTTTGGACGTACCGCGTGCACATGCGCTGTTTTTTTTCTAGTAACGGTTTTAATCTGCTCCTTCATGGCCTTGGTTCGAAACGACGGATTATCGACCAATTCCGCACAGTCAAGTTATCAAGCGGTATTCAACTTGTTGTCAATGGGTTTTTCCCCAGTATTACGATAAAGAATGTAAGTGTATAATCATGTTTATTATGTGTGCCCTAATGTGCTGAATGTTTTTATGTGAAACGAATATTATTAAATTGTCAAATATACCAATTGCCTTGTGTAGATCCTCAACTCAATAACAAGCGAGGTGCTTGATCATGATGGAACATTTAAAAGTCCTATTGAACATTGCAACTTTATAAAAGATTATTACAGTGAAAATAAACACGAACAACTATATTTAATCATCCACAACATCGATGGCACCATGTTAAGGTCAAACATAGTAAGTAACAATTTTGGATCAGGTCCGTACAGATCCACTCCACTCCACTCCACTCCACTCCACTCCACTCCACTCCACTCCACTCCACTCCACTCCACTCCACTCCACTC
>JAOTOK010009007.1:0-13295 GCA_025770025.1 Virgularia gustaviana
TATCTCGCTCCTGACACCATGTAAAGTTTATTCTTTTTATATTTTATTTATAATATAAATCATGACATTATTCTAAGGTACAATTGTTTGTCGTCCTGTACTGCCTCGTGGCCGTGCTTCCACTTACTCGTTCTTCACATGCCCATATATGGACAATATCCTTACAGACGTTATAGACGTTATGTACGTTATAGACGTTATAGACGTTTTAGACGTTATAGACTTCATAGACGTTATAGACTTTATAGACGTTATGGACGTTATGGACGTATATAGACGTTATGGACGTTATGAACGTTATGGACGTTATAGATGTTTTAGACGTTATGTACGTTATGGACGTTATTATAGACGTTATGTACGTTATAGACGTTATGGACGTTATGTACGTTATCCGTTATACCGCAAAGCCTCGCGCCGCCACTGAGCCACTGAGCGAGACACTTTAATTTGGAGGGCAATAGTGTTAGTATTCCTTTCAAATTAGTATTTTATTTATTAAGGATTTGTATGTTATTTAATTTTTACCTATTAAATAAAATTGTGTAAATGCGCAAATTATTGGGGGCGCTCCTCCGCTCCCACGGCTCGTCCACGAAAATTGCGCCAATTTCAACAGAATTATATGCCAATATTTGGAAAACATTATGTCCAAATATTATTCAGCTTCAATATTATATGCTTGCTTTGAACAAGAAAACTTGTCAAAAAAAAGCTTGCCAAATCGAAACTTGCTCGTGTAAGCCAGGTTTTATGCAGCTTATTATTGATACAGCTTATTATTATATGTCTTGCGAGTCCGTACGCTGTACTCGAGCGCTGATTGGCTGAAATTCGCTAAGTTGCGAGTCTGTAAGTTGCCGTATGGACCCGCTACATTAAAAACAATATGCAATTTCCAAAATTTTTAACAAAACAACGAAAATGGAGAACTCCGCATAAAGTTAGATTAGAGTTCTGTCCAACGTTGTTATAAAAATGTCTGGCTGGCGGCGCCGGCGTTTTTTAAGGTTGCTCATACAGCATTTGACAGGCTTCCAACTATTCCAAGCCAATCAGATCGTAAGAAGCCATTAAAATACTTGACTTGTTTACTTGATATTTTCTTTTCTGAAATGTTCTTAAAAATAAAGTTTAAATGCTTTATCTTTTATTATTTCGTTTTCAATCATATCGAACGAGCACGAAGCTCGAGTTTACAGTACTTGCGCTAATGTACCGTGCGGCGTGAACCGATGTTTCTTATACCTAATTGTGTACGTAGTTGTACAGACATATAATAAATTCCTTTAATATTTAACTCGGTCCGTACACTGAAATATTTTGCTTTCGATTTTTGAGTACAGACCTCGCCCTGCGGGCACGGTCTGTACTCAAAAAATCTCAAGCAAAATATTTCAGCGTACGGACCTCGTGTTCGATTAATAAGTAATTAATATTTATTAATGGAAAAAAACAGGGGAATTTTTTCTCGACAGAAACATATGAATGAGCTCTTCATAGACATGCACTTAGTAATTTATTGTATATCACCTATGTTCGTATTTTTTTCATTTCTTAGATTTATTGTTTCTTGTTTTGTATTTTTGAAAACATATGATACAACTGTTTGTGACATGTACGAATTACAAAATCTCTCTATATATAAATCTTTCACAAGCAGTTTGACTGTCAATCAAGGGTGTGAATGCTCTGTGGCGTAAGTGTGCTTTGAGGCCTTTGACCAGTTTGGAGGTTTGGAAGTAGCACTCATTCTGCCATTCAGTGAATCACCTTGTCTCCAGATGTTTTAAAGGTAAGAAAAGAGTCCTGTTTTAGCTTCATTAATCATTGCATCGTATTAGGGATTTTATAGAACTGATTGCTTTCTTTTGTAGCATGTATGTCACAGCAGAAGGGAGGACGAAAGTTCGCCCAAGTGGAGGTCCCACTAGGCATAGTAAAGAGTATTATAAAAGAAGCAAGATTGATACAATTTCCATGGGATGTTATCCCCGAGAATATAAAATGTTGGCTGCAGGCGATGGGCGGTGTGACGAATACAAGGGGAGAGTTCCTTCTTCTTGCGTCGCTGACAGTAACATCCTGCTTGATGGGCCCTAAGTGTGCGATCGAGGTGCATCCTCGGCATCTGGAACCGTGTAATTTGTACACAATATGCTTATGTGAACCAGGAACTGGTAAGACCCAAGCTTACCGAATTGCTGTTGAGGAGCCGCTGGCCTCCATCCCAACTGAAATACTTGTGCATGATTACACGTCAAAGGGCCTATTCGAACACTTGAGAACAAGAAGCGGGCGGGCCCTGATCTGCCATGAAGAAATGAGCATCTTTTTCGTGAGTTTGGTAAAACGGCAGGGTGAGGGTGGTGGGGAGCGGCAAATGTTCTGCCGCTTCCACGACGGTAATTCTAAAATCATACGCACCACCCACGGACGAAGTACGAAGACCTCGAAACCGAACTCCATGAGGCAAGAAACTCCTCAAGATGAGCGCGAGGTTTTAATGCGAATGTCAGTGGCAGTCGGAGGCTTCTGCCAACCCCAACCGTACATCAATTTGCATCAGTCCCTTGGTCAATCTGATGACGGGTTTCTGAATCGCATAAGTGCGTGCATAATTGAACCAACAATCCTGACTGAAAACGAAGTCAGCGCCTGGAATGAAACATTAGATTCATTCAATATTTCAACGTTTGATGGTATGTATCTTTGCAAAATATTCGTATTTTTAAGTATCATGGGGGTATATTTACTATACTAATAAGTCTAATAATTTAATTTGTCTAATAAATGCATGCGTCGTATATTCACGCATGCGATTTTTATACGCTTTGTTGAAAGATTAAACAATGTTATTGCTCGTATTTGGTCAATGTTCTAATATCGGGTTATTGACATTGTCCACAAAGGGTAATTTTTCGATTATTACTTAAATATATCATTGATTATGTAGGTTTACTGTTTACCTTGGAGTTCCACTTCAATCACAGTACGTTTAAACCCAACCTTGAAACGATACATCAATCTTTCAAAACATGTCGTCCATATCACCATGTTTGTTTCAGTGCTTCCACTTTGAAAATTTAAATTTTCCTTTCCTAATTTGCCTTTGGCTCAAAATTTCCTTCAAACTATTGTGCAACTTTCTTTAAATTTCCCTCACGTCATAATTTATTTGAATTAGGTTGAATATTATTTCAAGTGGGTCATAATCAATGTAAATGTAAAAGACATAGTGATCTAGGCAAATATGTCCATTGATCACCTGTACTTATTTACATGCATCAAATGACACCACTTGAGGAGGGCTGGGTCCTGGCCATGTGGACAGGGAATTTGGGGTTACTCAGTATATTCATTACAAAATTAAATATAACATTAAAATTATTTTTAAGACTTTGAGAACTTTATCTCTACAACCATTGGTCTGGGTGGGCTAGTCTCATTCTAGTATGCCTAACATTATTCTGTATAATTACAGATGCTTACAAGGCAATCTTTGATTACCATGAAGTGAATGATGCAATGCTGTACAAATTTGACCCAGAAGCAAGGAAGATCTATGAGGATTTTTCTGATGAAATTGTCAAAGAAATGAACAGGCAATTGAAAGAAGAAATTCTTTTGACTAATAACATGTCCAAAGACCGAAAAATTTTTGTTAGGTACTAAATTTGATTATTGCCATAGACTGTGTAGTATTTTTCATGTGCACTATGTGCAGGAGCAGAGTGTTCTTAGATCTAGTAGAATAATATAACATATATAGGGATCAGGGGTGTCAACCCATATTCCATAGGATTCTACAGATGGATTGGCACTGAGAGGACTAATTCAGATATAAGCAATATACATAATTTCTAACTTTTAATGTTTTAGACTTTGTGCAGTGGTGCATGTACTTTTCCCTGTATTCCACCTACTTCTTGAAGATAAAAGAGAAGAAATGGAAGAGTTGTACATTCCTCTAGCAATTAATAAGCAAGTGGCATCAACTGTGAGAGAACTTGTAAAATATTTTGTCAAAGAATGGTTCTTAACAAGGTAATTCTTCAGTAATTAAACAGTCACAAATGCTAGTATTAAGTAGCCCTATTGAGCTAGAAGCGAAAGGGTAGTGAACTGCCAAAAGTGTGAATGATAGCTGACGTTTCGAGCGAAAGCCCTTCATCAGAGCGAATGAAGGGCTTTCGCTTCAAACGTCAGCTATCATTCGCAACTTTTGGCAGTTCACTACCCTTTCGCTTTTGGCTTATAATTTACACTGCCCACGCAGCACCATAAGTTTTTGGACTCTATTTTTAGTGTTTATTTATGTAAGTCAATTTATGCCACTGTATATGTACATTAGTTAATATGTTTTTTTGAGTCTGCTCTACTATGCTACTTCTGTGAACAATATGTCATTTGGTAATGAAGTATCCAAGGAGAGCTGTGTGTATCATATGCAGCTATTATGGCTACTATGAGTCTTAGCTAGAATTTCTGATTTTGAGTGTGCTATAGAAATTTTGTGAGTGTAGTTATAAAATGCTGTAAATTGGCCTCTGAGCTCACCCTGGCCCATTTTCATGATTTGGAGCTATAAAATATTTCCAATTCCAGCATTCTTTTTTCATTTCTACCCATAACTTGCATAAAGTAGTAGTCAGCTGTCGGTGGGGCATTGAGTTGTGGACTCCATTGAGGCCGCCAATTTATCTTTTGAAAGAAAACAATGTAATTGTGTGAACTGTTGTTTTGTATATTTTGACAAATTATAATTATATACTATTTACAGCTTTCTCAACTTGAAATGTTGAATTGTTTAGGCCAGTAGGGGGCATCAAAAGCCGCATAGTCAATCGGCGGAACCGAGCAGTACAGATATTAATGAAGATGAACCAGATGTGTCAGATATCTTTAAGTATATTGGGGAAATCTTAATATCTGTATGTTCAGGGAAAACAGAACAACAGGTACTTTTAGTTGCTACACATGTTCAACTTCAATATTAATTATCAGACTTTGTCAACAATTTTATTTATTAGGGGGACCTCTTACTTCTGGGAAACTAATATTTTGAAATCACTAACATTTTATGATTAACATTAATTAAATTAATGTTAATCATAAAATGTTAGTGATTATTATATAGTCATTATATGCACATGAATGCATAGTGCACTGATTTGTTATCTTGTTGTTTTATCTAGATTAGCCTTTTTCTGAGGAAGACTAAATTCCGGTTCTCTCCTGCAATTGCCATAAAATGGGATCTCATTCCGGAAAAAAACAAGTTTGGAAAAAATAAATTGTTTCAGCAGTTAGGAAATTACTCAGAAGTACATTGCAAGCTGTCCGAAACACGGGAATTCCTCCAAGAGGATGGATCTTCGAAAGGTGTCAGATGTACTGTTATAAAACTGAGTGCCTTCTCTGAGGCAATACAAAACTCATTACAAGGTATTACTAAACTTTTGATGTTAATACACATATCAATGTAAAGCTCTAGGATGAGGGGATGGGCAAACACAGGAAATTAATCCGGCATTTTGAAAGAGAAAAGTTGTCAAATTCCCCAGTCATGGATTTAACAATTACAATTTGCTTCTTTAAGGAAAGAAGGGAAAGTAGGTAGGAGACTAGGTAGTGTCTGACAGAGAGTAAACTACAAAGGACATTAGGTATATTGTGTCTAAGATGCAAGCTAATAAAAAAGATGTGTCACATGTTTGTGAATAATATCAGTCATCTTTACTTAGTTCTTGTATTCCATCATGCATATCACAATAAAAAAAGAGGCAACCAATCAAACCTGGTGCACATGTTGACTTTTACCTCTGATGTAATTTCAGACGCATTAAAATGCGTAAAGTGTTCTCAGAAGTAAATAAATTAAGTAATAATAATAATAGGCATTGCATTTTAATGGAAAGTTGACCAATCACAAAGCAGAACAAACCACTCTTTGTTCCTAGTGGTAAACCTGAGCACGAGCATGGTACCCGGATATGGGATCGGACTTGCCGTGCAGAGGAAGTTGTTTGTAAGTTATAAGAGACCAGTCTGCATGAAATTTCATAGTCTTCAGACAGTGTCACAACAGCTCTATTCTGAGTCAAGACGTCTTCATTTGGGTGTATATTTTTAAATCATGTTGCCCATACTACCCAATACAAGCTGTGTTTTTTTAGTATTGTTGGGAACTGATATGACAACTGCAGCAGTGGATCCCCTTAAAGACGATAAGAGTGGGAAAATGGGTGAAGATATGGAGGCAGATGCCAATGAAATGGATGAAGATGTGGAGACAGATCCCAATGAAATTGTTCACAGCGACGACAAGAATAATTATGATAAAGAAGGAAGTGTTGTAAGTCATGTCAGCCAACCAGATTGCCCACTGGAAAACTTTGTCAATCAAGATGATGAATGTGATTGTGAAGAAGTGAGTAATCCCTTAGGAGAAAAAACAGCTTCAAAACGGCCAATACAGGAACTACCAAAAAAAGGCAATGCCATCTGAAAGCCAAGTAGAAAGTGAATATTGCAGCCGCGAGGTTTTTGGTCTCCTCGATTCCCTGTCAAAAAATGAAACAGTGTCCGGTAAACGACTACGAAAGCACTGAACTAGCTATTTTGTTGGATTTGGGGGGGGAATTAATAACATGCTGTCACAGTGAAATCTGCATCTTCTGTTATTAGCACATCAATACTATTTGCTTGTTAGGATAGTAGGCAGGGTTTAGGTCCATGCTGCATTGTTGGTTTAAAACAATTCTACTGGTAATAAAAAATACTGGCAAAGTTTACTTTAAGAAGGCACTAACCCTGATCATTGCTAATCTGTTGTTAGCTGTAACCACTATAACTATGACTGTTAGAGCCTTACGTATGAAGCAAACTAAAGACTACAATTACAACCGTTGATAGGTATAGCACTACACTATGGCAACCAAGTCATAATAGTGTACATTAATAAACTGTCTATATGAAATTGCTTCCCATGATAAAATCAAATTGATTTAATAACTAAAATACCATTGCTTTCTACCTATTTGTTTTGTTTCCACTTTTAATTACAACATTGAAACAGTGACAGATAGCCTGAAAACTGATTATGTGCAGATTTTATTGGGATGTAGATTTCATTGTGACAATACATTACATGTTTGTTGCCTTTTTACCCGTTCTTATTTCTTGGACATGGCACGATTAACCAAAAAAACAAATTTGCTGTTTTATGAGTAAGCATGCACTTGATATTAGTCTACGTTAGTGTGATTTACGGAGTAGCCTTTGTTTTATGTCCATTTTCATTTTACAGTTTAATTGTGTAGGTTTTACTTAGATCATACGAATCTTAAGGTGGCTCGATACACTTTTAGGAAAATTGTACACTGCAGGATTGAATGGCAAAATTAAACACTTAAATGCTAAAACAGAAGACTAAAATTATTTTTAATTTATTAAGTGTGCTAGAAATAGGAAAGCTTTAATTAAATGAAATGTATTAGTCGTTGCTATGGCAACACTGACGTTTCAACATGGTCGCCAATTACCATTAAATCGCGTTTATTTTGCAAATGAGTTCGGTGACCCCACATTGTTTTTCATAAAACGTTTTCTTACTCAAGTAGTAATAAATAGAACGATTTTGAAAAAATTAATATTGTTGGATATTTGATATTGTTACGATTTTTAACAAAATGAAGTTTTTTTGAAAACGATAGATCACATTCAATATCTAAAAATAGGCACACAATGTGTGCAATAAGTGATGAAACACATATTAATACACTGTCACTGTCACTGTCACTGCCACTGGTGTAGCAAATAAGTCGACTAGCTGCACAAAATGAAATGTTTATAACATATGGATTGCATATACCGATTGCCAGATTGTCAAAGGTATCAGCTCGCATTTCAAACAAGTATACAATTCAAGTGCCTGAATTCGTGAATTAAATGCCTCAATAGTACAGCTTTAAAAGCCAAATAGTACATCGAAGAAGAAACCCCCGCTTTTCTTTGGAATATTTTATCGTTGAAAAACTTGGTTGAATGGCTTGACACGTGATGCGGCCTAATATTCTACTCTTTCCTCATATTTATCCTCGCCCCATACAGGCTACAAACGAGCTTGATGCATGGAACAAATCTCATGGTTACGTGGCGCGCTATGTGGCTATTACTGCACAACGTACTTCCTTACCCTACTTTAGGCGATCTTGTGGCCACACTCGATATGTCAGGCATAAATATATACATGTATACATCTATATAACTGCAGACGGAACCGTTTCGTCCTTTTGGGACTCATCAGTGTAGTGCTGATTATATAAATAAAAATCAGCGTAGTGATAACAAGTATCGTGTTCAAAATCATGTATGGACAGAGTGCTCAATACCGAGGTAGAGCGTTATAGTAAAAGGCAAACACACAAACTGGTTTACTTCAAAAAAAACTTTATTTCTCTACAAATTTGTTTTGTACAAAGCTTACCACCATTCATTAGGAGGACGACTGTTACAGAAATGTGATACGTAAACGTTTATCTTTAAGGCGTTGCGTAGTAATAAGTCGTGTTCTCAGCCGGTTTGCGCGTGTCGTTATAGTTGCTTAACAGACTGTAAAGTGTAATTTTTCCGCTGGTTTCTCCTGAAAAAACAACCAGTTCAAAAGATGGTGTGAATTTAATCTGCTAAGTAGAAACTCATAAAAATTGATTAAACGCTTTTCATATCTTTCAAACATGCATGCTATCGGTATTCCCTATTAACTAATAAATTAAGACAAATATTATAATCACCACGACATACTAACTAACACAACAATGTTAATTTTAATGCCAGAACAAAAATTTAACACAAAAATTATGGCCCACTCTTAATCTATAAGTGCGTTGTATCCTGTGGCATAATACTCACACGCAAAAGTCTTGCGTTAGTTCAAATATACTGACATAGAACACAGTATAGGTTACGGAATGACAACGTCAACGTATTTACCACGGCCAGCAGGTTTCCACAACAATGCAACTGATTAACTACTAATTCACTCTTAGCTTCTTATCGCGTTGGTTATTCCATAGTCGTAGTCTTCCTCATAAGACGTGCTTTTTTAATCCCATTCTTCAACGAATTTTCAGATCTTGTTAGCAGCAATGGTATATTCTGTACTTCGATAAATTTTACTATGTCATCATAACAATTTTTTATTTCCCTATTGGTTACACTGTCACCATTAATTGATTCTAAAATCAACATAATTGCACAAACCATCACATACTCAAGTATGTTCATTTTCCCCAGATTAATTTTTTCTTTTTTAGAAATCATGAAATTCTTCGATGTTCTTTCTTTTCGTGTTTTCTGAAGTATATGAAAAGTTCGTTTTCTTCCTTTTCTGCCTTTAGTACTTCTTCGACTTGTTCCACCACAATTCTTTCCTCCACATGTACCATCACAATTGCATAAGTCACAACAAAGTAGTCCAGAATTAATACATTTGCATCTTTTCGACGTTTTATACGCTCTTCGTGACTTAAGCCCACAGCGACATCCGGTCACACGTTTTCGAACCCCACTATTTTCTGCAAAAGTAAAACCAATGTCAACTTTTTATGCATCGAATCTGATGCAAACACGTACAACGTTTTCGGTTTTTGGGGGGGGGTTGCGACACCTGCCCAAGAATTTCAGTCAGTCGGCAATAAGATTCATATAGTCAGCAAGGAAAGTGAAGTATGAAACTCATTTGTTAACTAAATAAATTGCCCAATATCAAATAGCCATTTTAGTACCGCTCGCGTAGTAAGCACAACGGTGGCGCGTTCAACCATCTGTGGTTCAACGGTCGTTTTGGCACCTGTCACACTATAATGATCGGGTATAATACACACAGTAGTCCAAAAAAATGTCGTACTTCAGTTCGGTCAAATCGCGCTCAGCCACCCTCCCTGCAAAATTTTCCGAGGTCGGCCCTGGCTTCGAAGTCGTACGTATGTGGACCGGCGGCATGCTAAACGTTTTGCCTCTATATTGTTACGCAAACAAATTCTCAAAAAGCCTTCATTTACCTTTCGTTGCATTAAATACGTCTTTCTCTGTGTCCGGTACAATTTCCGATGATGCAACAAGTGCATCATAATGCCCAGGACCGTCTTGTTTATAACATATGTAGATTACCGCATTATGGTGAATATTTATACGAGGAGCCAAGGAGAGGAAAGGCATATTGTGCACTGTCGTTAAAATAACAATTGGGATTTGAAGGACGTTTGTCATAGCTAAAGGCACTGCATCTCCCAATTGTCCCGCAAACTCTCCGTCGTTTCTAAATCATTCGCATTCCAAGGCTATATCAATATCTCTAAAAAATGAGTGGTATTCTGCGATATTTCTCTGAATTTCATTAACGGTTAATTGTCGTAAAACTTTTGAAACCTCTTGTGCACTTTTTTCTCTTGTTATACCAATTGAGATGATATGGTTAACAATAGTTTTATCGCGTGTCGACGATCCAAGGATTTGAAGTAGCTGGAATGCTACAGCTCGAAAGAAACAATTTCCATCGCCAGCTATCCGTACTATGCTAAATCCCAATGAAGAAGCTATACTATTAAGTCTTTCTCCGCTGCTCATGAACGCAGAAGGGTCCATAGCAGAAGCCATAGGTTTTGCATTAGAGCTGTTGTAAAACATAAAAGGAATTTTCATGATGTTTCTTTCTTTAGAGGTCCATAAGCTCTTCATGAGTAAAACAACTCTAAATATTGAGATGGCATATAACAAAATATGCAGGTTTATCTGATATTTGTTTGCTGTATCGATTGGGTATGTGTGATCCTCAAGTAATTCACATTTTTGCGCCTCTTTATCAGAACATTTTAATTTTTGTATGGATTTCATAATATCATCCAGTACCAAAGGTGTCAAGTCATCCAAAGTATATTGAATTTTAGACAACTGGTTTCCATCATCGTTTCGATCTTTTGACCTAATACCAAAGGTGATGTTGTTAAAAGAAACTGGTAAAGTCGTGGCTCCTTCAAATGCGTCTCTGTGTCTTTTAACAGACAGAGAAATAACTGAGTCGCGTTCTCCGCTATTCTCGTTATGTTTAAAAAAATCGCGAGAACTTTGCATATGCTAACTGTGTACCCATGCGATTTTTGCCAAGTATTTTCTTCATATCTTTGTGAAGGCGCTCATTAATTGAAGTTGAAAATCTTGCTGGTATGTCGCTGAGACAGCCCTTTTCAATGTGTCCACGAATATTGGAAATCGTCGCCAAGCGCTCAGCATTAAGCAGTTTCACTCCGTCGCACTCACAATTTTGCCACTTGTTCATAAACAAATATAAATTGGATAATAGAACTTCTTTACAAGGTGTTTGCATTGTACGAGTGTCACCTAAATCTCGGGGATCACGAAATACCTTTCCAAAGTCAGATGCTATATTACGGTGCACAGGATTTTTTTTTCAATGTTACCACAAACCTCTGAACAACATGGAATAAATCTTGTTTAACTTGAGTGGTTGGAAAAACACCATTTAAAAGGGAACCCCATTTGCAGCAGTTGTCAATGCAAATATATTTTAATCCATTTTCTACAGTGCGTTGCTTGAGATCTAGAAACATGTCCTTTACTTCATTAAAACTTTCAGACTTCGTAAACTGCCAGTTGGTAATTTGTCCATGTTCATTAAGAATACAAAATATAGAGTTGTATTGGTTAACCCAAGACCCATCTTCAGCTCTTTTATACCCAATGTTGCAAGCACTTTTAAAGGTGTGATCGCATGAAATCATTTCAGCTTTCAAACTACTCATAGCATTTATGTATGTTTGTTCATTTTGGTGGAAGCGTTTCAAAAAAATATCAATAAGGATATCATTCCCAGGTAACGGCAAACTTGCTTCGTTCCAATCTGGAAACCTAACATTTTGGTCACCATGTATGGGGGCACATTGTTGGGAAACTCGCCTCATTTTCCAGAAACCTTCGGCTAATTGGTCATATGCACTTTTGTATTGCATCTTAATCAAGTTTTCAACTTGCTCAAAGCTCAAACCAGAGTCGATTAAATCTTCAATTAGAATAACCAAATTGCACATAAAGCCGTTTCTGTGAGTCAACAAGAAAGGAATGGGTATTGCTTCTGCAATCAACCTGTCCAAAATATGGGCGTGGCTTGCTGAAATACGATGGCCACGTGTACATCCATATACGCAATTCACCAATAACACGCACGTGCTAGTGTCAAAAAGGACCCTTGGATTCAATCTCGGCAAACGTCCGTTATACCATTCACCAACGCGGCTGAGAATATTGCAGTCAAAACCATCCGCTGAACATAAGGGGCAATTTAATTGCTTTTGTGCGAAAACAGCCTTGTATTGGGTGAGTGGGTCCCACAGTAAATATGGATAGCCAATGAATACTTGACTGTTTAAGTCTTGTGTATCAGCATAAGAGATTCCATGATGCAGGACGGTAACTGGCCCTAGGTCCACAATATGTCCTTGATCCAACAAGCTTAAGTGATTTTCATATTCTTGAGTAGCTCTTTCCAGTACATTTTTCATACCATTAGTTAGTGTGACTGCAAGAGGGGATTTTCCATGAAACTGTACCAAATATCTATAGAAACAATAAGTTGTTCAAACTTAATTGGTTGTGGTGAGGAATACGGTGCTGTCACGATGCATCCGACACCCAAATAACGCGAGGGCTATCATATTATAAATTTGGTATACAAAGGGTGGCGTCCTGATAATATCACTAAAAAACGATGCGCTTGGGGGCTTAAGTGATGTGATAAGCCTTCTTTAATTTGCCAGCTATTATCTCAATTGCGATTAAGGTAAACAAGCTTCCCAGCTAGTAAGACCAGATAATTTCTGTACTTACAGTAACAAGAACCATCCTTGGTAAATGATCGCACACAATAGGACCATGTCGCTAATAAAAGGTTATTACATGGATAAGACACCTTATGTGCAAGCTCCGCAATAATTTATAGCCTTGAAATGACCAAATTGTATCGCCCTAGTGATAGTAAACATGGCGGACATTCCTTTCACAATAAAGGAAATATTTTACGTCCATAACGTCCATAACGTCTATAACGTCTATAACGTCCATAACGTACATAACGTCTATAACGTCCATAACGTCTATAACGTACATAACGTCTATAACGTACATAACGTCTATAACGTCCATAACGTCTATAACGTACATAACGTCTATAACGTCTATAACGTCTATAACGTACATAACGTCTATAACGTACATAA
>JAOTOK010009118.1:0-13291 GCA_025770025.1 Virgularia gustaviana
ACTGCGCATTCAAGTGACGCGTTCTGCGTCGGGATAAAAATTTCCATCACAATACAACCTATTGAAATGGAAATTTTAATCCCGACGCAGAACGCGTCATATAAATGCGCAGTGGCAACTCCGAACCATGCTCCGAACTCGCTTATTATTCCATTTTTTCCCGCGATATAAGTTGTTTCTCGTGGTCAGTGGATGGCCTCGTGAAAATTATCTGCTGACGTCAACTTTTTCAGACGCTTATTATGGTACGCACTCGACTCGAGGTTTATTTATCTCAATGATGTACGCTGGTGATTAAGGGAGCTTACAGTCGCCTCAGCGCATCGATTCTGCTCATATAATTACAAGGTGGACTCCTGGTATAAACATTGTATGAATTTAGCGTTTTTTGAAATAAAAATAACGTTACCGTTTAACTGATATTACAAACGACAACAGTGATAAGCCAAAAGCGAAAAGGTGGTAAACTGTCAAAAGTGTTAATAAAGCCATTTCTTATATTAACCTACGGCAACACCACAGCAATGATAGATATTTAGTTAGTATAAAAAATATGATATTCTGCAAATTTGGAAATTCAACTATGTAAACAAAACGTTTGTTTACGTTTAGCCGCTGTAACGCAGCCTTTCTAAATAATGCTTAATGCAGGTTTAATGAAATACAGACAAGCGGTTGTTCATTCGATTAGTTTCGCGTAATTTCATGTTGTGTCGTGTTGTTTCTTGTCGTTTCGTTTCGAGTCTAACACATATAATATTTTTAGGATTTCTTGAAAGAGAAGGAAGTCGCCATGGCAACTTGTAAGTACCTGCTTAGTTGACAATATGAAGAATTACCTGCCTCCAAGGTAGATTTCCACACAAAAACTTGTCACAACGAAACTCACAACATATGGATTTTTGTAAACGCGGTATTATTCTAGTTCTGAATCGCGCTCACTCACCGCGCACATCACTGTTCGCGTCTCACAGTCACACTGCTCCTAGTACTAGAAGTTACTATCGCAAGTGTAGTGCTGGCTCGGCTTTGTTATTTATTGTGGCATGAAGCTCAAGCATGCATTTCCTGGAGCTCGCCACATGACGAGTAAAATCGCGCCAAAATGCAGAAGTGGCAGATTTGTTGTACATTATACTGCCAGTTAAAGACTTCAGTAACCACACACAACTGAGCATTTGGCTGTGGTATAGCACACACACAATTTAATAAATTCGACAGCTGAATAGTAGTAGTAAATCGATCAAATGATACGCAATTCTATGCGAAATAAATACGTCTGACCACAAGCAGTTGTAAAATCGAGCTTAGCTTACGACAAATCTTCGTAAAAATCTCGAAGCTTGTAGTTATAGATGTGAAATTGCAAAGACGGCTGACGGCGCCCTACTTCTCCATATGCGGCCCACCTTAGTCCTAGAACCTGCGAAGCGGGTAAGAAACACCCAGCCGCCTGCGTCTACCGAATGAATGACAAAAGTCGAGCCATCGGCTCAATATACGTGCCCAAACCCTCAACTCGCGCGGCTGTATGTGCTTCCACAGGCTGTTGTCAAGAATAGGGAGCAATTAATATTACAATTTTATGACACTGACACACTGTACTTTTAAACAATCTGCATTACTTATATACCATGGAGGAAATGACGCTACAAGTAAGGCAATGAACACTGGTATATATATGGTAATTTGCATTTAGAATAATTTTGTTAATCGTTCTTTTTTTAGAAAGTGAGATGATAAGCAAAGGAACAATTTCATAGCACAAGTTGAAAGAAAATACAGTGAGTACAACATTGTAAATTTTGGAGGACAGTGAAATATCACTTTTCAACATGTTTAAACATACCTTGAAACATTTATCTTAAACTTTGCATAATAAGATCTACACTGGTTAATTAATATCTTTTTCTAACCAGCCTGCAACGTTGTGAGTCATCTAATACTACTGGTCAGGAAGAACTGTATACCCTTCAGTCCCTGACGTACCCTTGAGGTCATCCATACCCTCGTACTGGCTTCGTGCAATATATCACTCATACAAGATGCCTCTACCTTACTGCAGGAGACCGAGTTTGTCCTGAGTCTATCAGGTTGCTGTGAATTTATTAATGGTCGTTTCTCTGCGATGGAGAGGTTTTCTTAATTTCGTTAATAATAATAGTAAAATAACGACATACTATATACATATTATATATAAATATAAATACTATGTGATGTGTATATCACACAATATAAATACTGTATAATTGAGGTACGTGATGCTGATTATAGCCGGTTGTGTATTATAAGCAGGGTTCACATTGCCTTGCTGCCTGCACGGTGTTGTTCGTGTGTCGTTACCTAACGAAGCTCTGGTACCTCCTTTTCTATAGAGCTGGTCACTCCGTCCCTTCTCCAAATCACAAGACCAATGTTAAAAAAATTTACATTGTACGATTTGTGGTATTCGACTGTCATCTTAAGTTACATTTCAAAACATACAAAGAACTAACTGATAGTTCACAGACTGACTTGGCAATGATTGGAGAGCGCTCAATACCATTCCTGCTAGAGCGGTAATTTATTGGCTACTCCGAGTCCAGATACTATAAAATGATGTAAACAACCAAGCGATGCATGCACTGTTGTGGTAAAAGACGTTGATAACTTGTGTTTACAGTTCAATACTTCATTTCCTAATAACACCTAAAAGAACAACATTTCTATATAAAAAGTAAAAAAGTCGTTGATCGCATGATCCAAGGTGATCCAAACACTTCGTGTCATGTGTCGATTTTTAGAAAGCGTAATTTCTTAGGGATATCTTGTGGCCATAAAACAGCTTCAACTCTCATTTCTGTCAAACCTTATGCGCTCTCGTCTCACTTGGACCGAGTACTATGATTTCATAATAACGCAACCGTCTATAACCAGTACTTCATGTACCCTCAAAATATTTCACATTAATGAAGAAAATTGTTAATAGAATGTTTGAATATTTTACTCAAATGACTATTTTATATAATACGATGTAGGATGTTACTATTGTAAACATAACAGTGTACAAAATATAGTTTTTGTATTTAACCTACAGGGTTGGGTTCTCTATAGTCTATGTGCAAACATTGTGAATACAACGACACAATAAACGTACATAATTCATGTGTCTCCATTAATTTTCCACGGCTTGCGAAATATAAATACATCTGGTTACGTCTCGAAAGATTTCTTAAGAAATGCATACATGCTATCTATCTAGCTTCAACACAGACTGTAGTATCTACTTTGTGGCTTCAGTATTCTTCAGTATATGCAAAGGTCGTCACATATTAAAGAAATTATCTTGTACAGAGACAATGTTCAGCGATTGCCGGTTCGCCATTTTCAAGTCTGTAAATGCTATCAAATTGCATGATCGGAGGTACTTTCCATCACGAATTAGCTGAACAGCAGACTACTGACTAGAATCACCAGGTCCATCACCTCTGGTCTATCGCTAAGTAAAATTACTGCATATATCACGTGACCAGTACTTTTCCCAAATCGCTAGGAAAACCCATTATATTTACATGTGGACGGTGTTAACAATGCCGCTTCGTTCATTGATAAAATAACTGTATATAGACAGTTGTGAAACAAGCACATTTGGACAACAGTCGAGGGGCGTTCCTTTGCTTGTCGATCTGACTTATTGGATATCAGCTATTACTGTAAGTAACCGTTGTACAAGTGTAGTTGTTGTGTTGCGTGCAGAACTGCTGCAGACATGAGAACATTAATATTTCATAATTATACCAATAATTAAAATATTGTATATATAGTTTCAGGCTTTGTGATACTAAAGTGTAGTGCTTTTTTGCTAACGTATAAATCATAGTCAAGTGTAAAATTATGACAATAGCAGGTAGAATAGGAACAATTATCTTGTTGTTAGGTCACGGTAGGCCGGTCACGACTAGCCTGGGTCACGCTAGGGGAAACTATACGACTGTGGTACAATTGTAGCTCAATATTTTCGTATGATTGTACAATGAATGACCATTTGTGCAAGTATTGCTGTTTATAATAGCCTTTATAAACGGTCCATGCGTTAAAAATGGATCTAGATTGTAGTTGTTCACAGTTAAAATTGTTGTGACTGATTGCCATACTTTTGGACAATTATTAAATAAAGAAATCGATCAAGTAAACGAAATAAAAACCCCCCTCAAAGATGGATACTGTTGGTTTGTGTCTGGGTTCTGCGCGCATGTTAGGAAATGATCTGAAAAACTTCTATAATATCTCGTAGGTAGCAACATATATAACAGTAATATCTTCGCTTTGTCATATCTGACATTTGAATGTAATGAACAGGCACAAACCAAGCATAGTACAGCATGCTGCATCTTTTTCACTATAAGGGCAATGGACATCACTCTTCACAATCTCTTTTGCATACTACAGGGTTGCGCTATAAAATTTTTGTTGATAGTTTGCAGAAATGAGGTAATAGTTTTTATAGTTCTACAAATCATACGCGAGTTGTTCCACTGCACCTTACGCTACTCCACGTCGTTCGATATGTGCAAGAGAAATAGAGAACTCCGCTATATTCAACCTATAGTGTAGACTTGGTACGTGAAACTGTGGTATATCGATCAAATCCCGGAGGCACTTCTGTAAATGTTAAGTGTTGGTTTAGCTGTATACAGGGTAATACATTACTATGCATTTGGTACGACCTCACCAGCAGACCAATTCTTTTCTCGCAGGGTAGGCAAAGATTTCATTACTATTTTAGTTTTTCTAGAAATGCACAAAATCCAATCCCGGTTGCCACTGCGCATTTATATAACATGGACGTACTTCAGAAATCATTTAAGTAAATGTCGTTAACGCATTCAATACATCAAATGATTAGGCAGAGTGGGGATGTATTTCCCTACTAGCACTGGTCATTGTGGCGAAAATATATGAATATCACTGTCCAAAGGCTGTACCAGCTATAAACTTAATTTTGATCTAAGGAAGGAAAAAGGAAGTAATCACACCAGTGAGAGAGCGTTTCAAAATTAGTGAAACTGCAAAGTTGGATGAAATATTGCGGAATATACAAAATCCGCAAACTTTGCAGACCAATAATCTTCTACAATTAAAAATTCTACCCAACTAAACTTTGCAATATCACCATGTTGTGAATAATTTCTTTGTCTCTGTTTAGATCAAAATTTAGTTTATAGCTGAGACGGTCTATAATCCTGGCGGTAATTGCTTGCTCTGACCAGTGATCGTGTAGGCTGCTTCTGCATGTCCTGCACCATGCTTTGACGCAGACTCACGTACCGCGTGTATGATCTAAGCCCGGCTTAATTTTTTTCAAATTCAGTAATGTGCAAGACTAAAAACTTAGATAATGCCTTTCAGCCCTTTGCTACGCCTTGGTTTAATTCTGTTATCGATACCGGGTTTTTCCTATATCACGGTTTTTCCCTTTTTAATCCTTGGCCACGTGGGTCCCATGTGTACGCTATTAATCCGCGATAACCCCCGTTGCATGAACATCCCCCTGGTTGTATGTGCCAAATTAGAACCAAGGTGAAGTTAGCTGCCAATTCACCAGCTGAAATTTGCCGACAATTCAGATGCGACAGAAAACGAAATATATGAAATCACGATAAACGTGCCCGGCCCCAACATTGTATCATAAGTCATCTCTTGCATATCATCACAATAGTTCATTTAAACCGTTTTATAATTGTAGCATATAGGCAAAGTATTGTTTCCAGACGAGTGATATTTCAGTTGATTCAGATTATTTTGTTCTGATCATCATATTGTCGTTGGTGAATTATCAGTTGCTGAATCGTCGGAGATCTTCTCCGGGGTGCACGTCATCAGCAACGTGTCGCGTGCTGGTCGGCACGAGGTTGTCAAAGCGATTTAATTTCTCAGTTCTTAGTCATTGAAGCGGATTCATTCAACCAAATACAACCAAACTGAGATAAACCGGAAAATGTAGGGACTTCATGTTTCACCATCTTACAGCATGTCGTCAGTGATCGATCAGTTTTTGTGTGTTCAGCTATTGTTTATTTAACGGACTTGACACGTTTAACAATACATAGATATTTCAATGAATGTA
The DNA here is from genome assembly GCA_025770025.1 of Virgularia gustaviana. Lineage (NCBI taxonomy): Eukaryota > Metazoa > Cnidaria > Anthozoa > Scleralcyonacea > Virgulariidae > Virgularia > Virgularia gustaviana. The sequence continues at coordinate 6,107 of JAOTOK010009118.1, forward strand.
TTGACACAATCACTATTATATAAACACTAGTACTATTTACAAGAATCCAAAATGAATTATAGTAATCCATACTATGTTAACAACAGGTGAGTTCTATGTCGCTTATATTTTACTAGTTTTAGCATATAATATGACATGGCAATAGATATTTTGACAGTGTTTTAAATTGTTTTGATCAGTCATAAAACAGGTAGTTCACTAGTAGTTGTTTCTATAGGTATAGAAGATTTAAGAGACGTTCATGGCAGATATCAATCCGTGATATAAGGACAGCTTTGTGGGGGGAAAACTCAATATGTCAATGTAGATGTAAATAATCATCCCCACAAGCTGCTTTATCCGCCATGGTGAATCTGATTCTGATAATCTGCCAATGAATAAAAGATTAGTTTAGACTTTAGTGTTATCAACATAGAATACAGACACTTTTAATATCTATTACATATATGATGTATAATATTGTCAGAGAATGTTATGGTCTGCTCTCATCTGGATTAGAAATAGTGTAAAGCACATATTGTCAATAATAAGAAGTCGACATTGTTATTAATATTTACTAAATTATGCCACGTGTTATTGATGATATCAGAAACGAAATCCTGATTTTATAATTAATTAGTTGACATTTACATATTATAAAGGATAAAACAATATTGTTAGCAGTTACGTGCATCAGTTACAATAGTTATATCATGTAGTCAATATATCTGAAACATTTATTGTATAACAATGTAGTATACAGTTTTTGGCAATAATTAGTGGTATGTCATCTGTAAGATGTTAAATATATTGTATTTTATATGTATACCATTTTCTTAACTTGAAACTATGTTATATAATTTTTGTGTTGTTTTCCTAATATATAGTACAATGGTGGTAGAAACTGACCAAGAGTTCTCACTTGGCAAACGAAGATGCCCATCAGAGCCATCATCATCTGGCAGCCAGTCACCTCTTTCTTTGATTGAGAAAATCAATCAAGCTATCATGCAAGAAAAAACATTTTTTTCAATCGAATTTTTCCCTCCACGAACTCCAGCTGGAGCTTCAAACTTGATTGGAAAACTTGAAAGGTATTTACATTTTCTTTGATTTAATGTATTGAGTGTTTTTATTTTATTTTTTACTTTTCTCTGTCTCTTCCTTTGTATCTCTTCCTATTCTGTCCCTTTTCTCTATTTCTCGCCCCTTGCATATTGTTTTCCTTTTTGCTACAGTACATCTGTTCTATGCTGCCTAATTTTATTTAATTTCTTATCGTGTTTCCTCAGGTTCTCAACAGGTTGTCCATTATTTTGTGATATTACATGGCATACAGCTGGAGATCCAGGTGGTGATCGTGATACAAGTTCTATGAGCATTGCTGGTGCAGCTCTCAATTATTGTGGTATTGACACAATGCTCCACATTACATGTGTTAATGAAACAAAACAATCAATCACAAAACATTTACATAAAGCTAAAGCTATGGGAATACGGAATATCCTGGCATTAAGAGGAGGTATAAACATATTGTCCATATTACATACATAGTACATTACCAAGTAATCGGATTACTCTGGAGTGTACATTGTTATTAATGATGTCTGCTTTTACTCTGTGATATTCTGTGGTTAATATGTTCTTAGAAATAGTACAGTACCTATAATTAATGTAATTATAATGTATTTTTGTTGTCAAGATCCGCCCCACGGTGACGAGTTAACTGTTACTGATCTGGCGTATGCTTCAGATCTTGTTGCACACATTAGACAGGAATTTGGAGAAGCATTTACTATCTGTGTTGCTGGTAAATTTTGAGATTATTATACTATACTTCAAATAATATGAATTTAGATTTGCGCGTGGTATAAGTACATGAAGATAAGATTGCTATAGCTTTTTTGATAAACTGAGAAAGCTCATCAGATACTGGACACTTGTAAACTGGTGAAAACAAATATTATATGGCTAATAGCTGTTTAATTTACTAATTGCTTGCATAAAAATATCATATTTAAGTAACACATTGTGCAAAATGACACATATAGCAAAGTAATTGCTAATTTGTAAAACCATGTGTCAAACATTTTGATATTAAAACAATTTTTCTCTGGGAAATCTGAGTGTGTTATTTTTACCCTGCACAGGTTACCCACAAGGCCACCCAGACTGTGATAGTTATGAAGATGATCTGATGCATCTCAAAGAGAAAGTTGATGCTGGTGCTGATTTTATAATTACACAACTGTTTTTTGAAGCAAAAACTTTTGTTCAATTTGTCCATGATTGTCGTGATATTGGCATTCATGTACCCATCATTCCTGGTGTGATGCCTATACAGGTGAGCTAGCTGCATGCTCAGTGACTTGGAGATATTATCAAGTTTATTTAAGTACTAATAGACTGCCTTGACCTATTTAACAAGTTGATTGAGTCAAACGATTGCTGAATGCAGTTACCAAAAATGCACAAAATGTTAAAATAATTTGAGTGATCTGTTTACAGCTAGTTCACGGTTGTTTGGAAGAAATACATACAAATACTAAGCTTTTTGAAGTTGTTTTCTCCTTTTAAAAAACCATAAAGCACAGGCTCTATTTTAGTAGCTACCATTGTTACAGTATTAAGTCTCCAGCTGCCTGTATCCCCAGTCCTCATCTCTTACCAGTCTCAAAAATATAAAATGCACGTGTCTATCAGGTTCCTCTGCTAAAGCTTAGTAACGCTTCTTCCAATTGTAACTGTCTTTACTGTATGTAATTTATTTCTTGGTACACTGGGCAACCTCATCAGAAACTGCATTGATCGTTTTCTTGTTTAGAGTTACGACTCGTTGCGTCATCTCGTTAAATTATCCAAGTTAAATGTACCTCAAGAAATTGTGGACGCAATTCAACCAATCAAAGACGACGACAAAGCTATCCGTACCTATGGTGTGAACTACACCGTCAAAATGGTCAATGAACTCTTAAAAAGTGGTGAAGTATCTGGTGTACATTTCTACACTTTAAATCGTGAAGTAGCAACCATTGAGGTGTTGAAATCAACCAAATTATGGTCGTCAGAACCATATCACGCACGGCAGTTACCATGGAAGACGTCAGCAAACGTAAAGCGCATGCGTGAGGAAGTACGTCCAATCTTTTGGGCGACACGCCAGAAGAGTTACATTCACCGAACTTCGGAATGGGATGAGTTTCCCAACAGTCGATGGGGTGACTCAGCTGCTGCCTCGTTTGGAGATCTCAGTGACTACCATTTGTTTTATCTAAAAAATAGAACAAAACATGAAACGTTACGAAAAATGTGGGGTGAAAGTTTGGAAAAAGTCGAAGATATATTTGAGGTGTTTGCATGTTATATCAGTGGTGAGACCAACAGTAATGGAGTCAAGGTACAGTATGATCATGATACAGGGAAAAGTATTTGACAGTGATTGGCGATACGATTAACAAAACCTCAAAATCTTCTGCACAAACACTGGCTTGGCGTCAGTACATATCCACAAGTAATTAAAATAATAATTACCCCGTGGTACAATTATGGTAATGTTTCTATCAGTTTCAATCATGGCCAGTTTGTTCTTGTGTTTTGGAAGAATCCAAACAGTCTGGTACTTGCCTCTGAAAATCAAAGAAGCTTTTTACGAAGGTTAAAAGAAGAAACCTAAATTTTCGTATACTTTTTTATATCATTTTAAGGAATTTTAAATAAAGCGTTGGTTTTCTAGGTTACAATGTTGCCTTGGAACGAAGACGAACTTGCTGCTGAAACATCAAATGTTTCTGAGCAATTACTCATGTTAAACCGCCAAGGAATTTTGACCATCAATAGTCAACCTCATGTGAATGGTGCTAAATCAACAGACCCTGTGTTTGGATGGGGAGGGGCTGGTGGATATATTTATCAAAAGGTAAATCAGCTGACATGTACTTACAATTAAACGCAAATTGTTTGGGCTGTCACGGACATCGTCTTCTAGCGCTGATCCTAACACGCAATGCACCTTTAGTTAAAGTGTATAAATGAATTATCAGATAGTAGTTCATGCTTTATTTATCATTATGGCACTATTTATTTGCGGTTTTTTCCAATAATTTTATAGTATACAAAGGCCTATTCTACCAAATGAATAAACAATTGAGTACATCTGACGTCTGTATACAGTGTGACAATTCTTTCCCAGACATTTATGGAAGTCTCAATCTCCCGTTCACGTTTACAAACGGTTAAAAACTGGACTTCCCTGGTACAAATCCTCAGTAGGATCCTAAAGGATACAGTGTAGGATACTACCAGATCTTGATAGGGATTCTCATAGGATCCTGTCCAAGATTTTTACCAGGGTTAGCATTATGCTACTGTTTAGCAAAAATAAGTAACATCATTTAGAAACCGTACGATACTGATACGAAATAAAGAATTCATTTCACTTGCACTTTATTAATACCGTTATAAATCATACAATGATAGTCGCTGTATTCCAATCAACTTAATTCTTCAATTTTTAGGCTTATTTGGAGTTCTTTACTCGGAAAGAAATTGTCAGTTGTCTTTTGGAAATCCTTGAAGATGACTATCCCAGTGTTGGCTACAATGTTGTTAATTGTAAGGTACGTCTCGTTATTTTACAGGAAGTCATTAGTGTCATTTTAAAACTAATTAGTCACATACAGTATGTTATAATGTGATGGCGCACACGACCAAAACTCTGCTACAGTAAACGCCCATTTACACTATACGATTGTCGTTTTGGTGAATGTGTTTAATTGCTTTAGTCACGTCCTACATAGTTTTAGAATGCCTGAACGCCTACGTGACAGAACAGCGAAGACTTTAAGACTTGGTTACATACACCAAAATGACAATCTTATAAGACAAATCGAATAGCCTTAAGATATCGTGTGTTATATTTCTTGCAAGACAATTTCGTCTAAATATTTTTGTACCCATCCTGATCTACAAACTACTGAGCTCAACTTTCAAATAAGACCCCTAGCATGGCACACGAATATAGCTAGGCTTTGGTTTTGGGTGTGTTAAAGCGGTTCGCATCAAGTGTTTAATATGTGGGATCTATTTGTTGTTGTAGGGTACTATCAATTATATCAACGCTGATCAAGATTCTCCCATTGCGGTCACGTGGGGTGTTTTCCCGGGAAAGGAAATCATCCAACCAACTGTTGTTGACCCTGTCAGTTTCCAAATATGGAAGGTATGTACAAATATGGCCACAAACGCTCACTTTGCGTATAGGTAGTGTATAATGTTAAAAATGGGAATGCGTTATTTACCGCAACGGTGTCTGTTGAGAGTACATACGAGTACTATGAGTAACATACGAGTAACATACGAGTAACATACGAGTAACATACGAGTAACATACGAGTAACATACGAGTAACCTTGACCCCAACCCTAACCCTAATCCTAACCTACGCGTATGTTACTCGTGTGTACTTTTAGTCATTACCCTACTGGAGTGAAAAGGCAATGAACCTGTGCAAAGTTGTATCTTGTGCATTGTTATTTGCAGTTCATTAAAATCCAATAGGACACATTATCATTGTTGGTCTCTGTTTGTCGTCGTTGTTTGCTGTATTGCGTTATAAAAACATTAACGAATATCACTGCTTCGAAGTTCTATTGTTCGAACAAGTGGGGTGGAAAGATGATTAAGTCAGGAAATACTGTACTTTTTGTTATTTTTGACAAAGGGGATAGGGGACTCCAATCTTATGCAAATCACTATACAATATATTGGATATCACTATACAATTTCATATACAAAGCTTATTATACAATCTATATGTACTTCAGTAAATACATGGTTTATTCCAGTTGTTTCGTGAAAATGTTATACTGTTTACCGTTCTCTCCGCAGGACGAAGCATTCGCGCTGTGGCAACATCACTGGGCAAAGATCTACCCCGAGGGCTCGAAATCACGTGATATCATTAATGAAATTCACGATAACTATTTATTAGTAAACTTAGTCGATAATGATTATGTTGCGGGGAATTGCTTGTTTGAAGCTATCGAGAAAGCTGTGACATTGGAGAGAGAACGACGGGATAGCAAGACCGTAAAAAATGGTAATAGCACACTAGCAACATTAGCAACTAGGTCATAATTTATTTATATTAGGGATGGCTTCGTGCGTGTTTTGCACGAGAGAAACCTACCCGAGGGAAACCTACACGCCTCGTCATTTAGTCACAGGGCACCACATGATGATTCAGCAGATGTGCGCTGTCATCCTTGTGTATGAGCTCATTTTTGTAGTGTTCGATGTTTTAGCAGAGAACGATTTAATAAGTTTGTTGTGTACAACTGCAGTTACACATTAAGTTGAAAATATGTTACATTTACATTTGACACAAATCACAGCTTACGTCAAGTGGAACTATGTAAATATTGTTTTACTCATTGCCTTGCAATAATAAATAGGTTTTAAAATTTATGATGCATTTTTGTAAAATATTGATGAATTGTAAACTATATTGAAAGTAATAAAATTACCGTGGTTTGATTATTGTAGTGATGTCATTTCTCGTTATCATTTCTCCATGTTTCAACCCAGGGAAACCTCCCCCGAATGTATTGGTTGCGCTAGTGCGCCCTGCAGGCATTCGGCGGGTGAGCGATATATAGCAGGCATACGTGTGGCGCCCAGGGGAGCATTGCTTTCTTGTATGCATTTATTTATTCCTAGTAATCTATAGGTGCATATCAGGTCGATTTTCCACGTCTGACAGAAATGGAATTAGCGAAAACGCGTGAGGTGCAATCCATTTTCTACCCGAGAAACCCAACTTGTTAGATTTAATAATTTGCGGTATATTTTATCAACTCTCCGCTTGTGTTATATTTGGGTTCGCTTTAGGGCCTCAACAGTGATAAAGTTTGTCACGGGGAGACTGTATTGGTAGCTATTTTGTTTTTCATTGTCGTTAACATTTCAATATCTTCAATGTAAAGAGGCCATGCATTTGTAGCTTTAGACCGTAGTGTGAGATTTTGACGTGTTTTTGAAACCCGAGCCATGATAGCGCCTGCGCTCAAGGATTACTCGTGTTCATGTTAGAAGGGTGTGTCCATAGCTGTGTTTGCCGTTCCCATGTTGGAGTTCTTTTTATAAAATCCCTTTCCTTTGCAAGTGACGCAATCTTCATGTTCTTTCGTCTTCCCTCGGATGAAGTCT
>JAOTOK010009229.1:0-13291 GCA_025770025.1 Virgularia gustaviana
AGCCATGGCGTGGTAAGGCCTATTAAAAACTTTCAAAATCATCAATGAAAATTGATTGTGACGCCTGTTTCTATGTCGACACAATTAAAATATCCTATCTAATATGTGCGTCCAAGAACAAGTCTCTAGGCGGCAAAAACGTAGTGTGATGCTATTAGTCGAAGTCGGCTTATCCACTGACTTGCATTTCACTAATAGTCACAAATTTCAAACAAGATGTAAAAACAGAATGTCATGTTTTGTTATGGCGTTTTCGGTAATTACGCGCCATTAATTGGCTACCATGAGTGGCAACACCCCTATCTCTTATAATATTATGTATGCATCTTTTAAATCCATTTACTACTGTTCATGCTTCATGTGTTGACGTATAATTCATCAAAGAACACGCTACGCCATATTTCAGTTTAAGATATAACGGTAACTCCGGCCTTTGAAACAATTGTAGAATGGAGATACATGCTACAGTTGCTCTCTCCTTTTTACTGGCTTTCCAGCTTTGCTTGGCGGCTGATAAGGAAGTGACAATGAATGATGTTACAGTGAAAGTTCTTGGTAAGTCTGGAAAGGTAACGGTGACTAGATCAGGTGAGGACAGCGTCACAATGGAAATGGACAAACTGGCCGAGTATGCTGCTGATGGAACGACAGAAGTCGGTAAATCAGGCAGTGAAAAGCACTCGTTCAACACTTTCGCCAGCCTGGGCTTTGAGTTTACCACAGACGAGAAGCTACAATATCAAGGTGTGCAGCTCGACAGACTATAATTATAATCTTGATTCGTTATTTTAGTTTACTAAATAAATATCCCATCTAGGGTAGTGAAATCCTTGCTTTTCTTTTCAGGAAGGAAGTTACACTAATAGTTTGACGAGGCATTTTAATATTCTATGGAAGAAAATCAATTCTTACAGTTCGTTTGAAGTTTTCTTTCCGCTCGACATTTTGTCTTTATTTTGAATAGTTACTCCGGAGAACTAAATATGCTTTTCTCGGCAAGAGAAAATTGACGGCACGGGGGTTGATTGACTTCGTTTACATGCTGAAAATTATTATGCAGGGACAAGTAGCGGTTACCGAGGTATACGACAAACCTTTAAATCAGCTGTTAAATTCTGAAGTCAGTTGTTCTTTTGACATAACAGCTCCATAGATATCTTATATATATTCACCAAATTTACAAAAGAAACTTGCCGCATATCTATTCAAACTTTCACTATATTTTTGTTTAATTTGTGTATTGTTCTGTACGGTGATACAAAAACATACACTTGTTAGGGTAAAACCATCGTATAATGATTATTCGATCTGATCATTGTAGCTATACTGAAAAAGCTAGAGATCTGCTGATGTGCTTATTCCAAGTTCAAACTAAATTATTATATCTATCGGGTTTCGCGTTGCCCCAAAACATATTATATTTCTAAAAAGCTCATTACGGTAGTGCAAAGAATGTTTTTTGGAGCCAACCGCAAATTATGGTTAACAAAAAACTGCTTAGAAACGCACTGCATGACGTCAACGCGCCGTGCAGGTGAGTCTTCCAACTCTCACGAAAAACGCACGCATATTTATTTCTCACAGTTGGAGTTTATAAAGGGTTGAGACTTGAGAAGAGTTAAGGGCACGTCATACAAAAAAAAATTGTTGCACAACAATTTCCTTTACACAGTCGTTAAATGTTGTAGTTGTTGTAGTGTTTTGTGTTGAAGTGTTAAGGCCATGCCACACGAGGGAATTTTGTTACATGCAGTCTACTTTTCTGCAACTTGCAATATAACCTGGCCGCGCGGTCACAAGGTTAATATTCACTCTAACTCCCTACGTACGCAACAAAATTGGGAGTCCAATGGACCTTTTCAATAATGACGTCAATACTATAATAACACGCAATATGATTGGCTCGTCTAAAACGCCGCACTTGACGTCATTGCGCAACAAAATTGCTTCGTGTGACAGGGCTTTTAGTTACTCGGGGGTTATTTGGTTAGGCCCAATATTGAGTTTACGATTGAAACTTGAAAATTATATTATAGAAAGCCGCATTTGGGGATAATCACCAGTTCTTTCACTCTCTTACTCGTATTTAATCATCCGACTTCGACAAAAATGAACTAAAATTAAAGTTATATTCGCCATTCATATAGGTATCGACGCCAGCGGATTTTCGTTCAAGTCTCAAATTCGAGACGCCACACTTAGTGTCGCTGTGACATTTTTCAATGCGGATGGTTTGATCGTCAATGATAATGAAGAAATTAACGTTACAAAAGGTGCTGTGAAGACAGATATAACAATAAAGAACTGGTCATTTTGTAATCCTTGCAAGCAAGGAAAGAAAGAAGAGTTTGGGCAGAATCTCCAGTTAACCATCACAATCAAAGGGAAGAAAGATTCTCCAGAAATGAAACAAGCAGGAAATCCAACCAAAAGTGGTCGAACAAAAGCTCCAGTGTATGACGTCGGTGGAAACTTCAATCTTATTTTGTCTAAAAAGGTAAGTAAGGTATCATAACAAGAACCATACAAAAGTGTGAGATTTGTATGTGATGCCTGTGGATAGACCGCTGACCCAAGACCCAATAATCTTGTGGATGCGTCGAGCGCACGCCCAATACTTGAGATTCCATTCGAGTTAGTCGTGGTTTGTAGTCGTGATGTGTAGTTGTGTTTTTGTATAAATAGCGTGCATGTGCACTGTCGGATACGACAGATGCCGTTGAGTTATCGTCCAGTAAAGATAGTCGTTTACCATCTGATGCAGTCTAGTTATTTGTGTACGTGGGCGGCACTTAGTGTACTCACAGAAATCCAGGGGTGGAGGAGGGGCGGAGTGTAGAAAACACGAAGTCCCCTGGAAAATACGGGGTTCCGCGGAAAACACGGAGTCTTATGGAAAATACGGAGTGCCATGGGAAACACGGAGTTTTATAGGCAAAAAGGAGTCTCCATGCTGCCTTTGAAGTCCTGGGTGTGGAAAACAGGGAGTTCCACAGAAAAGAAGGAGCCTGGAAAAGATAGAGTCCTGTGGGAAATACGGGGTTTATTGAAAATACGGAGTTTATGGACAGGAAGGAGGTTCCAGCTGCCTCCACATATAAAAGATTAGTTAATTAACTGTGAAACTCTAGCTGATTAGTTTACTTGCCGATCTTTTCGGGTCAGATATATAGCATTAAGTCGAGGAAAGGGAAGATACGTAATGAGAGGTTTTACCAGGCCATGAGTCGAACACACACCATTGTGACGCACAATCCTGTCTGTTACACCACTGCGTCACTAAAACCCCCATTAGAAAGCTTGGTACTTGATCATTATATGCATCGAAGAATGTAACTATAAAATCTTAGCCCTATCTGGGGAGATAAAAAGTTGTTCCACTTCGGACATCTGACCCACACTTGTTAATATGTATTTGGCACTAAAGTACTTTGCGATCACCTCGGGGAAGATAACAATTATTAACTTGGAAAAGGGAAGAAACGTAATAAAAGGTTTTGCCAACCTAGGAATCGAACACCCCAAACCACGCACAGACATTATGTCCGTTACACCACTGCGCCACTAAAATGCCCCATAAACAAAATACACTCCACATTTATCATATAAAGGAAAATTATCAAAACATAATTTAACATATCATTGCAGTATAAAGATAATGATGTTTGGAAAGACATGGCATCTGGCTATCCTAAACTGGTGACTGTTGGAAGCAAAAAAAGTTTCGTGTTTCGTTTCGAGAAGTTTGATAACACCGTTTTCTACGATCCCGTGTTGTCCGCTGTAAGTTATTCCGGATCCGGAGGTGGTTATTCTAAGGCAGCAGGAAAGGTGGAAGCATCCGGATTTTTGATCACCATATTGTTGTTAATTACACGAATAATTATTAAAATGTAAATGGATTAACTTTTTGCCTCAACTTGGAACTATCGATACACCGCGCTTTCATTAAACCAGTTTTGGACACGATTCTTATTACCATTATCCGTATTATTCCACAATATCATTTTTTCCACAAGATGATGAATAAAGGTTTCACGCTTGCATTAAAATGAAGTATTAAAAAAAGAAAACTATTCGTAATTGAACCATTCATCGGCTGATGACAAACACATCCATCACAAGTAAATTGTCTCATGTTAGCCAAAATAAAACTAAAAGTCGGCTATAAGGGGATCATAAGTTCTTAAAAAAGATCATAAAGTTTTTAAGTTTTAAGGTAGCTCTTATTCGAGAATACAAGAAATCATCTTTTTATTTCTATTTAAATTAAATTTTAAATTTTATTTGGAACTTTAGTTTTTCTTTATCCAAAGCAGTTTTGTTCAGGTAATCCTAGCAACCATCGAAACATAACGACTAAATACCCGGTTCTTCCATGCATGATATAAAGCGCGCCATCATGTAATATTTTTTCGCCTCCGTTAAATTCTTCTACGTAAATGGTAAACTGTATTGTGTCAGTAGCTAGTTAGCAAAGTTTTCGATGTTTTCCGATTAACCGGTGATCAAAAAATAATCCATGGACATTCACCACTACAAGAACTTTTAAACATTTTTGAACTACTAAGTAAACTATGTACTTCAATAGGTACTTCTTATTCACAATTTTGTTCTTATAATCAATTGTATGTAAACTATTAAATTTTCCACTATCTCTTTCCGTTGATACTATTTATGTTTCTTACTGTTAATACTATGCTATACGGTATGTGCTATATATGACATGGTATGGTATACGGTATGTGCTATATATAACATGGTATGGTATACAGTATGTGCTATATATGACAATTGTATAGTATACAGTATGTGCTATATATGACATGGTATAGTATACAGTATGTGCTATATATGACATGGTATTGTATACGGTATGTGCTATATATGACATGGTATGGTATATACGTATGTGCTATATATGACATGGTATGGTATATGGTATGTGCTATCATATAACATGTTATGGTATACGGTAAGTGCTATCATATGACATGGTATTGTATACGGTATGTGCATGCTATTATATGACATGGTACAATGTACGCAGTACATGATATATAATATCACATATGATCTATATATGGTATAAATATAGTTCATTACTGAGATAAATGCTGCGCTATTGGAGCCTTTCCCTATCTTGGGACCTGCATGAAGCATCATCCCAAAGTCGCCACGTTCCCAGTTTCGTCTTCTTGCATTAGCACAATGCTTGCCTAATTACCTTAAAGCTGGGAAGGCCAAGAATGCCCGCGGCTGATTGAAACGGACAACAAATGCATAACGCAATAGGAATCAACAATGAATACACTTTTTAAAGGTGACTTTATTTCGAAGCTATTAAACAGTTATACAATAATGCCCATAAAATAAACTTAAGATATTTAATAAAAATATTATCATAAAAGAAAAACTTTAGCTTCTGTAAATCCTCCTTCTTCTACAGTTGACCTTGATAATCATGCTCACCTAGAAATGTATTAGACAATATTTGACTGGGTAATATACCCAAGTGTTGCCAATCTAATTGGTCGCCTGGTTCCTTGAATAAATCTCTTAGTCTTATTAAAGAGACGTAACCCTTTATAGCCCACAGGTTCCATATTGACGAGTAAAATCATCTGGCGTTAACCAGAGTAAAATTATATAAAGACCTCTTTGGGCTATAAATGGTTAAAAACATGCACCTAAGGCAAATAACAATACTTTAAATAAAAAAGTACATTTTCTCGCGCCCTCTGTTGCGCCATCTGTACACTACTTTACAACGTATTTTTCGGTGTACACGCAATGATTTTATACACCACTCCCCAATTAATTCGTGAAGCATAGCGCTGTGGAGCCTTTTAGAAGAGTTAAGGAGAGTTTCCAAGTTCTGTTGAGGTTTCATTGCCTTGTTTACGTTAGCCCTAGCCCTTTGCCTGTTTTTTGTGTACCTTCTTGTAAAAGTCCTGACTAAACATCGCTGAGAAGAAAAATCCCAGTTGAAATCGTCTTCCTAATATAGTATTTTTCATCATTTAGTCATATATTTTGAAAAAGATAAGTTTAAATGATGGACTTACCAGGTTAACAATAGGTTAACTACTTGACATTATCGAAAATCTAAATAATTTAAAAATACGATTTTTATATCAAACTGATTAAAACTGTAATAATAACTTAACGAATCACATATATTTTTCTCGTATGATAATAAACGATTATTGGATAAGGTTTTTGTGCTATATGGAATTATCAAGGTCGAGGTAAGTGTTATCAGCCGAGCTGAAGGGCAAGACTGATAACACTTACCAAAACCTTGATAATTCCGTATATCACAAAAACGAATGTTTAATTAACTTAATAATTAACTGTTGGACACTGCTCAGATTTATTATTCATATAAACACAAAGTTTAGAATTCTCAGTGGTGGGTGCAGATGAAAGTCTGATTTTGTTCCTAGATGTCTATTTGTTTATGACCTTACCCACTATAACCTACCTGTCCAAGCACGCAAATCCATGCTGGGGATCTGACCGCATTCTACTCGGCGATATCCTCGGACGCCGGCCATAAACGCGTTCGGTTGTACAGAAACAATTGACATCAAGTTGTCACATAGAACACGTGACAAGGACGCCTTCTCAATCTCAGCCAGCTGTTGTCTGGTGAACACTCCTGGCCGCTGATAAAAATGACTGTCACCGTCTCTTAGTCGTCGAAACTGTTCTCGTATAATACAAGCAAACGTTGGACCAACAATGGCGCCATTGGCTGGGTCTTCTGATAAACCTGCCGGCCATAAATCTGCAAGATTTGGATCATCGTTATACAACTTGGCTAAAATACTTCTCGTGACACTGCTACGAATCTCGCCTCGTGTTTCTTCAAATGTTCTCGCATCTGTAAGTCGGCAATATCGTCGATAGGCGTTGTAGCCACCCAAACCATGATCACGTGATCTTTGGATATTCAGTGCTCCCAGGTTCAAAGCTGGGTGATTTGGCCGATCGAACAGTTTCTCAAGCAAATCAGCTGCCAAGGTTCGGTCGACCCTTTCTGAAGCATTTCCAAGTAAGCCAAGCAAGAGCGGGTCTATTCCATGTTGTCGGATGAACGTGTTATTAAAGAACAAATGACGTACAGGTATCGGATCGCCGATCGGTTCAAAGTTCGCATCCAGGATATCAAACACTGGTCGAATCATACTGTGTCCAAATCTGAAGACGGCCGTCGCAAAAGCGTTAACAATTCCGGGATCTACATTCGGGTCATACCCCCTATATACCGGCAGGGTGTTACCAATAATTAGGGGCAGGTAGTCCTTGTAGGTAATTTTCTGAAAAACGCCACTACAAATCTTTCGAGCCTCTTGGAAGATCGTCTCGCCATTCCAGTGTGGGTTGAGGTGCTTCAAAACTACAGCAACACGATTGTGTTCACGAAGGAACAAGTTATGCATACTGGCTAGAACTGTCGTTTCACTGGCTCGCGTGTCACCCGCGGCAAAACAATCACCCAAACCAAAGCACAAGTTGCTTGGTGCCATGAGACCTGACCTATCTCGTGTCAGTAAATCACCATTAAAACTGCGCTCCACTCGTAGTTCTCCATTTGCACCTGGCAAAGAAGAAACAACTGTTTTCAGAACACGTTCACTCTTACGTGTGCATGGTGGTATATTCAATCATACAATTAACATTATTCCAGGTGTTTTGAGCGGTCTAGGAGTTTATATGTGCGACTCTCAGTCCCTCTTAAATGAAGATACGTACCTGAAATATCGCGCAATCTATCCATTCTTTCCGTTGTTGATCCATATAAATGAGATGCATCAATGAAAGCTGTGTTGATATTCATTTGTTGTCGAGTTGTGATACGACCATTGTTCACTTGACATTCTGCCGCCGTTCTTCGGAAATGGATGCACTTGTGATTTGGGATCGGTAGAATTGTGTAACATGGCGGTTCGAAATCAGCCCGTGATCCATCGCAACTACATACAAAGAAACAAGAACGAACTGAATGCGGTGTCCACAGACGCTACTTTCTCCACGCAACAAATAAAATAAATGGCATAAGTCAATCATGCACTAAGGACCCCTGTCAATCTGGCTCTTGTTGTCCCTTGTTAGTCCAAAAATTTCTAAACATGGACATATATGAACGAAAGTTATTCTTATGAGACAGCATCGTGACAGCATCGCGTGAACAGTACGAGGCTCAGACAGCATCGCGAACAGTACGAGGCGTATATCGACATTTAATTATTAAGTATCAACACAATTTTCTGACAAAATAGATGGATTCTTTCCATATGTGACATCAGTTGGCAAGGACACATTCAGAGCACAGCGCACGAATCAAACGGGCGCTGTAGCAGCTCTGGGAACGAAGTCTCTGATTGGTTTAGGATAGCTTACCCAAACAATAACCCTGACCCTAAGCACAAAGGTGAGTGGAAGTACAAGTATGCATAACAATGGTTGTCAATAGCCAATCAGAAACGCTGTTGTGAGAGGTGCTACATTCCCCCAAAGACCAACTGGGAGCAGTTGTGAAAAAACTAAGTCCTCCGGCTGAACTCGAACCAGTGTTTCACATTCACACGGCACTACTCCACTTAGTCTCCACATTATATATACACATATGATACTCGTAGTCGGTCATGTTCAAGAACTGGTCTCATGTTGATAAAGCGCTCCACCAGAATCGCAGGGCCGCTGGTTCTAGCTGGAGGGCTCATAGTTGCATTTTTCGAAACTGCTCCTAGTTGGTCTTTAAAATTGTGCATAGGTTGTTTGCAATAGGGTTCACTTCAGGGAATTTAACAAAAGAATTCAATATCATTATTTTGCCAGTCATTTGCTTTTGTACTTGCAGTCCCACACGATTATAATCACATGGCTGCAAAAAACCTATAGATTGTTTTCACAAATCAGTTTGCATTAAATTATTTGTTCTCTTGAGCATCGGAAGTTTAAAGTGGAACACCAACATGGCGGTCATGATCGTTTCGGGATTTTGAAGTGGAACACCAACATGACGGTCATGATCGTGTCGGGATTTTGAAGTGGAACACCAACATGACGGTCATGAGCGTTTCAGAGCTTTGAAGTGGGACACCAACATGGCGGTCATGATCGTTTTGGAAGTTTAAAGTGGAACACCAACATGGCGGTCATGAGCGTGTCGGAAATTTGAAGTGGAACACCAACATGGCGGTCATGAGCGTGTCGGAACTTTGAAGTGGGACACCAACATGGCGGTCATGAGCGTGTCGGAACTTTGAAGTGGAACACCAACATGGCGGTCATGAGCGTGTCGGGATTTTGAAGTGGAACACCAACATGGCGGTCATGAGCGTGTCGGAGCTTTGAAGAGAGACACCAACATGGCGGTCATGAGCGTGTCGGAACTTTGAAGTGGGACACCAACATGGCGGTCATGAGCGTGTCGGAGCTTTGAAGTGGAACACCAACATGGCGGTCATCATGTCACGTGAAAACAATCTATACAAGCTCCTTTAACTACGACCATCAGGAAATACACTGGTAGTTACACAAAGAACGTACCCAACATTTAATATAATTACTTACGGTGTGTTTTCACAGTTGTCAGAACTTTGACTTTCAGGAGAAAGGTCGAGGTCGTGATCGATCCATTGTCCCCACTGCATGAGAGCATGAGAAAATATTTCGTTCGTAAGAGGCGTCCTGCGTTTCAAAATAAGATCTTCTATCACTTTAAAAGGAGACGGAAGTTTAGGGGATCGAGGTTGGTCGTAGGGTAGAATTGGATTATTAAGACCTTCAGAATCGTAGTAACTCGCCGGTACTAAACGGTTAAAAGCAGCTGGAGCGGAACCCAACCAAGGCTTCCTGATGTTATTACACGTGCCATCGGCGCTGCGGTATTTTTGGTTGCTGTCACATCTTATGACTTTCTGAGGTTGACAACCAGCTTGCACAGCGAGCTGAGTTAATGCTGATCTTGAAAATAAGGAGTTCATCGACCACATGTGAAATTCTTTGACGGGTCCTAAAACAGCAAGTAACATAATATAAGCATTCAATGAAACAGAATCAATTAACTTCAACTAAATAATCGCTAATGTAGCTCTATAAAGTAAAAAAATCAAAGTAACATCAGCAATAAATGAGCATCAATTGATGTTTCAGACCAGCTGTAGTTAAAACACATTTTCGTAAGATTTTCACATTTTAACATTTTCGACAATACCATGCAGGTTGTGGATGCTAGATCCCATGTCATAGACCCTAGATCTATAGGTCAGATTACAGATCTTTGTTTTAGATTCCAGATTCAAGATCGTGGTTCCTAGATCATGGAATCCAGATCCCAAGTCTTGTATACCAGATTCCATGCAGAGCTCGAGGGGTGGATTCATATCAGACCCAGGTCTAATATTCCAAATCTGCATGAGGTCGCAGCGATCGTGTATTCCATGCCCTAGTTCCAAGAGTTCCAATTCCCATCAGTTTTAGATTGCAGGCTAGTGTTACTTTCTGCCGCACCCTTTTTGTCACAATAAAACATCTCAGATCAGACAATATGAAGTGTAGAATACTTACACAATATTGTGGGAAATAGAAATAACATTTCCTTAGCACATATTCTATGTAGCCTAGTACTTCAAGGCTATATAATGTGTACCACAGCTATTGTTGATATATAGGCGGTTTGGAGACCCAAATGAATTCAACTATGTTATCGTCCACGTTTTAATGCAAAGGTTATGGTCCTTACTCGTCGCGTGCGTTTTGTTTTCTCACATCAAAACTACCAATAGGTTGTTTGTAATAGGATTCACTTATGAGGCATATGGAGGGCATTTAACAAAAGAATGTATTATTATTGTCCTTCATTCGCCTTTAAGGTATTTGTAGTCCCACACGATTATAATCACATAACTGCAAAGTGCAAACACCCTATGAGAACAGTTCAACCTAATCATTCACCTGTAAGATTGAAAATGAAAATTTGAAGCACACCTATTCATAAATCGTTAACGAGGTCTGCTGAATTTCAATCAAGTTTTCCAACCATCTACTTCAATAACTGTGTTTGTATTTACCTCTTTTCAAAAAATGGTTACGCAGGACATCTTTAGCAGCCATGTACATCACTTTTTCGACTTTAATCGCAGAAAACGCGATGTGAAATGATTTTGGTTGCATTTTAGAAGACATGATTCTTTGCAGCCTGTGAAAGTTCTGAGGAGTATTTCCACTTTGGAGAGAACTTTGGCGGATAATTCCGGACCGCAATCGGTTACCATATCTTCGGAGTAAAATGTCTCCAAAATTATTTGGCAACGCAAAAATCTCGACAACAACTATGTAATCACGTGGTCTTACACGTCGAGGGCCGTACAAATACTGGCGAAAGGCTTCATGTTGAGATGCCACAACGATCCCGAATCTCAAATATCGAATACCATTTCTGTCTCTGGAGATGATATGTAAAGACTGTCTCAGACGTAGAATGCCAGTATGTTGCTCAACGGTGACAAATGGTTGGAAATCCTTCAGAAAGAATACAGGATTTATCATTTGTTCAGGGCCGCTGACTTGTCCAAGTACACCTTCTTGAAGATCTTCTGTCACAAAGAATCTATATGATTCTGCAGAGGAGAATCGAGAAAATCAAATACAGATAAATAACAATAACCATGACCATATAACCATAACCATAACCATAACCATAACCATAACCATAACCATAACCATAACCATAACCATAACCATAACCATAACCATAGCCATAACAATATAAT
Source organism: Virgularia gustaviana (assembly GCA_025770025.1). Taxonomy (NCBI): domain Eukaryota; kingdom Metazoa; phylum Cnidaria; class Anthozoa; order Scleralcyonacea; family Virgulariidae; genus Virgularia; species Virgularia gustaviana. The sequence goes on from JAOTOK010009229.1 coordinate 11,787, forward strand.
AACCATAACCCTTTCCTCCTTTGTACACAAATCGGTATTACAGATGTAAGTTACATTCCTGTAGTGCTCCTAATATGTATTTTTTAACTCTTCAAACAAGTTAAGATTTATTATGCGTTTTGTTGACAAAATTTTTGAAATCGCTCGAACATATAGATGTATGGCTAGTTAGGTTAAAGTCGTCAAAAATAGGTAGAAAAGGAAGCAATCTTTGTTTCTTTAAAATAGCCCACTTCTCAATTCGTATAATTATTATATGTTTTGTTCTAAACTTTTGTCGTATAGCTATATGGTGGAACATTCAGCCTTACAACAATTGTAAAGATGGAGATATACAGTGGTAAACTCCGTTTAGCGCTAAAGTCATGCCGCATACTGAAGCTATGTGTTTAGCTAATTGTCACTTTGGGATAGTCGCAAGCTGTTGTCGATAGATGATTGGTCAACCCTTTGAGATCCAATGGGGTGTTTATATATTTTACTCTAGCTAACGCCAGACGATTTTACTTGTCAATGTGTGAAAACCTGGGCCATATATAAAGGGTTAAATAAGGTTGAGCATATGATTCTAAATCCATTCTATATCCCTAAAATGACATAAGCTCTGCACACAGCTTTAGTGCGCAATAAGCTTTATTGTCACGCATATGATCTGTTTTTCTGTCCTTAACTGTTCCTTGTTTTAATGATGTCTTCGCCACAGAGTAGATACTAGTATCTACTTTGTAGATACTAGTATCTACTTTGTGTCGTCGCTGTACTGGGTACTGCACCTCGATCAAAGCTCTTAGTTACTACAGTTACTTAGGTGCAGCCTCTAAAAATCTCTTAATATTTTGATTGAGTATGAAGTGCATTTTACCATGGTGATAAAAATGAATGAAAAACATGTATTGATGAAGAGTGCTTCAACTATACATCCTCTGCCTTCGGCATTGGCAAATAATTCATCTCCTCGCCATTGAAATAATTGTTAATATTGTAACGCGGGTATTGTGTCTCACCGTGGAAGAAAATATTGTTTTAGACGTTCTGCATGTGAACGATTTGCATAGTACGACCAAATCAAGCTAGGAAATATGCAATACGCATAGTATATCACTATATAGGATATAACATGAAATTTAACCCAACTTTTTTATGAGTGTATGGTGAAGATGATTTAAAGTGATAAAGCACCAGACTTGTAGAATCTCGTGTTACCATATTTTATTTTCGAGATGAGATGAGATATAAAAGGGTTTGTTTGATTTTCAAAGTACCATACTAAAGCGTGAATTAGAGGTCCAATAATTCGAATTTAAGTAGATTATGTTTAGTTAGATTTCATAAGCAAATGTTAAAAGAATACAGAGCTTTACATTATTTGTAAAGCCTGGGGGAATGTTATTCCAAGTACGATGTTATGAATATCAATTACGATGATATAAATATCAATCAATCAATCAATCAATCAATCAATCAATCAATCAATCAATCAATCAATCAATCAATCAATCAATCAA
>JAOTOK010009451.1:0-13281 GCA_025770025.1 Virgularia gustaviana
ATTAGATCTGACATTTCCAAGTCTGGCTTTGTAGCAAACGAAGAAAAATCAGTCTGGGAGCCAACCCAATTAATAACATGGCTAGGACTTATTTAGAACGGTAGTAATGGAACTATATCTATATCTGAGCACCGAATTAAGAAATTACTGAGTGCAATAGAAAATCTAGAGAGATACAAACTAACCTCTGCTAGAACCTTAGCTCGAGTTGTGGGGCAGATTATATCCACAGGTCCAGTCAGTGGTAATTTAGCAAGAATTATGTCAAGACACTGTGAAAGATTTGTCGCCTGTGCAAATGGCTGGGACACAGTAAATGACATGGATGAGTATTGTTGGCAAGAACTGTCATTTTGGAAGCAGATTATCCCATCGCTTCATTCGTGGCCTTTAGGCAAATCCGTAATGACAAATAAGATAATTTATCCAGATGCCAGTTCCACAGCATGCGCTGCTTTTATTGAAGGCACTACACATACTACACATAGAATGTTCACAAAATCAGAACAAGAAACAAGCTCAACATTTAGAGAACTACTTGCCATTAAATTGGCAATAGAAGCTTTTGGACCACTAATCAAAGATTGTAACATTAAGTTGTTTACTGATAGCCAAATGGCAGTAAAAATCACTGAGGTTCAGAAAATTGGAACGGAAAGATCATGGTATTAGGTATCGACTTCAGTAATGCTATTACAACTTGACATGTTTGCATACCATTTACACCGGAGGGTGATATCACAGTGAAACGATCTTGGAAGACATAGTTAATAATGTGCCGGATGGCAAAACATATCAGCCGGATGGCAAAACATATCAGCCGGGTGGCAAAATGAAATGTATAGGACAAGGGTCCTATACCTGTAATCAAAGAACAATAAACGTTGTGCCGGTTGGCAGTACACTGATTGATGGGAGTGGACAGTGTGTTCATATTTCACACCATTTCACAAATATAACAATATTATTGAAGTTGATTGCATAACGTATCATACCTATAGTGCATAATAACAAACTCTGGATTTAACATAAAATCTTTTTACAGGACTTAGTCTATGCAAACGTTTGGGGAAACACCTTTAGAAGAAAGAATATTGCTGCTTAATCAACTATTGAGATCTCGAGATCCAAGCACCGTCAAAAAGTATATCGCTGAGCATAAAAAATTCGTCAATTTCCTAAAAACATCTAACAGATCAACATCAGTATATAATATCTAGCTTATTTATCTCAGATGAAATGCAGTTACAGCAGCATATTGCAAGCTTTTTCCTTTTTTATCTTTAACCTCTATAAATAGTGGCATAAACTCATGGGTTAATACAAAGATAAAACATCAACTTTGTTTACCTTTCATATGCATTCATCTTACTCTGGAATTAGTTACCTATTCCCCTGCATATAAGCACCCTGCAGCTATAGGTGCATGCGCCTATATCCAGTTAATTTTTAGCAGTTAATTTAGACATGCACATGCAAGAAAATGTTTCTAATTTCCAAAATACTTGCTAAAAATTCATTGTTTTTTTTATTGATGGGTTCATGAAATTCTGTATTTACGGCCTCAGCTACTATTGCTCATAGGCGCTGCGCTTATATGCGGGGGGAATAGGGTAGTAAAACAAAACTCAGTGAATAACGAGTCAGCAAAAGTGGAACAATAGTCACTTGTAGTGTCCATATGGTCTGATTCAGTTTTCAATACTCAGAGATGGCAGTTTTGCTGATGGGATACAGGGCCGTCACTAGACAAAATTGGCAGGGGGGTGTGAGCGTTATTTTGGCCGACTGGCCAGTAGCCAGGCGCCAAACCCGTTGACACCCATTGTTTCGAATTGCCCGGACGCCATCTTCGAAAAACCATATACTTCATGTAATGTAATTATGAAGTCGCTATTAAGGACGGAACGCATGACGTACGGAGGCAAGCGTCCCTCAATTTGACACAACCAGATGAAATTGTTAACTGGTTGTTACGTGGCCGACTGACGTGGCGCTAAGACAGACAATGCGTTCGTCGGGGAAAATAAAGATGGAAATTTACTTTCCCGCGGCAAATCTGTTTGACAACCTGACCGAATTGACTACCTTACATCCCTTGAGGACTGTGTGAAAGTTTTTGCCGACTGTACTTTATTGCTGTGATTTTTTGGGGGTGTCACACACCCCTACACCCCCCCCCGTAGCTCCGGCCCTGACTGGATAGCTGTTAGTAACCCACAATGATATCGCTAAGAGGGGGCTGTGGGGTGGCAGGGGGCTGTGGCTATGCATCCCCCAAAATAGCTAACCCCCCCTGAGGCGCCACTAGATTTGGACTGCTTACAGTTTGCAAACTGGTATTTTTTTTGAAAAGATTAAAGAATATATGATATTTTCGTAAGTGGCTTAGGAAATTACCAAATATTTGGGCGAGTGTTGGTGCATCCTAAAACGTCTTTTTGTCTGTCCCAAATCGAGCTTTCCCAAGGTGACTCGGTCATAGTTCACAGTATAGATCGAGTTAGGAAGCTCAATGGAAATTGAATAGAGCTCATTATCTATGTTGTGTATAGTTTATGCAGAAATATGGTCGTTTGAACATCACATATCTATTGTACTCTCATTTTTTTGTCAAACGAACCAATAGCCTCACTTAGAGAATCGCTTGTCCATTGTTACAAAACATATTTTTTGTATCTTGATTATCTCGCTTACCTAAGCATATTTGTGACGCCTTGTGGTAAAGGTGCCCTAACATGTTTGCCAAGCTGCAGTAAGATAGATAGATAGTCCTATTTCCTCCAATCTCTAAAGACGCCCTTCATATAAAAAAGGTTTGTTAGTAAAACTACATACCAGTCTAAGTTGTAAAAATTCTTATGTTTTATCTTAATTTTATTGTAAAAATTAACTACCAACTACATTAGAACTAAACTACTATAGTATGTAAAAAAATTAGATTAGAAAAGATGAAGATTTATTAAGATTAAAATAATCGAATTCAAAATGTTCGTTTTATATAGGTCCCATCCCAAATTCGCCAACTGTACGCAGTAGATGATGGCTATGAGAGAGAATTGATCATTTATTACCGTATTACAAGGGTAGGGTAAGCAACCAGATATAATGTTCTCAAAAATTCTAGAATCACTTTGAATAAAAAGATCTGCACATAGTGTTATTGGTAAGTATTCATTAATTGTGTCCCAGATTTTGATACGGCCTCATAAACAATTGTCTTCCACATATTTTATCTCGGAAAGATACCATGTTCTATAAACCTATCTAACCAATCGTATAACCTGTATGTCTTAAGAATGTGAACAACCTCAGGCACAAAGCCCAGTATTTTTGGGTTTGCAGTGTAAGTCAAAGAACACGTCCTTTTTTATAAAAAATTCTTTCTCAACAGATCCAGAATTACTCTTGATCAGTCAATACAAGAACAATAGCTTCATTTTATCCATGTGCTTTTCCACTGTCCAGATCGAGGCCCAAGATTCCAAGGGCAGATTCTGATATGGTATTCATATCAAGCCCTTGCAATATTTTTGCTGCCAATCTATTTACCTTTTCTAAATCTCTTTTTGATGACATAGTGAGATTACACCATAGCTCTGCCCCGTAGAGCATTTTTGAAATGCCACATGAAAGCCATATTAATTTACCTGCAACCGGATTTACTGTACCAATGTGAACTGTGTCCTTAAAGAGTGGCTATCAGTTCCTTACCTTTTTTCACAGCCTCCTCAATTTGAGCAGTTCCTGTAAGATTTGCTGACAGAACGACCCCAACATGCTCTATTTTCCCTTTTAGTGATATTTCCTACCCATAATAAAGCCAATAGACAGATAGATAGACTGGACATCCATTTCCTCCAGCTTTCTAAAGACGCCCTTCAAGCAAAAAAAACAGAAGGTATAGTATAGCAAAGCCAACCTATATACACATATATACCTTCATTTATATTACTAAATATTTAAACTATCTAAAAGATCTTAAGAAAAGCTGATCTATATCATTATAAAATTTTATTGTTACAACTATAATTTTTAAGTAATATTAGCAAATACTGTGCAAAAGAAACAAAACCTAGTTTGCACATTTTAAAAGAAGATGTACAACAAAAATGGCGCATATTATGGGAAATTCATCTTGAGTGGCCGTATGATTTCCAAAGGTTAACTGTCCAGATATTATATTACCAAAGATATGTTAATCGGGTTGGTTAAATAGAGCAGCACATGTCCCTAAGGGCAACTGTTCATGGAGCGTGCTCCAAAAGCAGTTGCGTTCACTTTCAAAAAACACGCAATCCATAATAAAATGTCCGACAATAGAGGTTGCAGGTATTCCACAGGCTTTACAGGTACTCCCATTGGAAGCTTCTACTAATTGCAAGAACTCAACTGGTATATTACCACTGAATAGATTGACTAGCATGGTAAGTGATTTGATATGTAAGGGACTGCGCCATGCACAGTACCAAAGGTGAAGAGGTTTTAATTGTTTGTGCACAGAACGGTACAGCTCTAGACCATCTCTGGCAAAACATTCTTCACACCACTTAAAATTTTTCCCAAAGAGCTACTGTCTTCGAAACAAAATCTTATGATTTTTGAAGGAAAAATCATCCATATGATTTTTGAAGGAAACACCCCTGTTTCACAATAGCTATTCAAATACGAAAGCAAATCATATTTTTGAAGCAGTTCAATCACCTCAGGGACAAAAACCTAGCATATTATGTCTACATGTTTGAAACGGTATAATCGCCTAACAAATATTTGCTTTTCCACTGAAAAAGGGTTACTATTGATAATTCTCCACAAAAATAAAAGTTTAACTTTTGCAATGTGTGACTCCATGGTCCACAATCCAAGATTGCCAAAGGCTGCCTCAGACATGGTTGTTATACTGAGGCCTTGTATTCGTTTTGCTGCCATCCTATTCACCCTTTCAATGCCTAATAAGTTTGTTCCACCGACATTCATCAGCTCAGCACCATATAAGTTTTGCTGCAATAGGGTTAATAGTTCGTATATTGACAGTGTCGGTCAAAAGAGTAGAGATTAGTTCTCTACCTTTTTTAATGCATTGTTCACTTTGCAATTTCCATCCTAAATCACCTTGCAAAATAATCCCCACATGTTTCGCAAAGCCATCTTCCTTAATATTTTTACCATATAGATAGAACTCTCTACAGTTTTTTAGTGTATTTCGCGATCTTGATTATTCACCATAAACAACAACGCTAATTTTTTTAACATTAAAGCTGAAGCGCCAAGTATTGCCATCGTCCTCCATTGTGCTGATCATTTGCTGCAATCCACAATTTTGTGGGGATAGCAATGCAATATCAGCAACAATCACATTTCCGCAATAAAAGCGACCTGATTGTCAATCCCCCATTAGTGTCTCCTAAGATGTTAGTAATATCATTATAAAAACATAAATGGGGATAAAACCCCACCTTGACAAATGCCCTACAAAATAGGGAATGTACTGGAAACACCCATTTACTCCAACACAGCAGGTCATCTTACTATACCATGTTTTGAGCAATCGCCAACTTTTTCCCCTAATACCAATATTAAAAAGTTTGTAAAAACGACCATCGATCCAAACAGTGTCAAAAGCTCTCTGTGTGTCCAAAAAACAACTGTAAACTTGGCTACCACGTTGTACGGCCTCACTCACATGCATACAACTTCACTCTTCTAGTCAGGTCTCTTGTGGCTTAATATGGGTCGGATCGTTACAGAAATGACAAAAGTTCCAAATTTGGCAGAAATGTTCATTAGGACATACTGATTAATAATAGAGGGGGGAGCCCAACAGAATCTTCACCGAACAAGGATTAACCGGCATTATAATATTTACTTTAATTACCAATTGGGCTACGGTGTCGATTTGCAGTTTTCATCTAAAACAGTTAACAAGGAATTGAGTAGTGACATTTATTGGCTGAAATCTGTTTGCTTACTCGTTTTTCACATATTTCATAATATGATACATCATTTATATATTATATATTATATAAGGCTTTTAAAGTGCCTATGCAGCCTATTCAAAATTAACATGGTTGGATAGAGAATCGAAAATTATCTATAAGTTCACTTTACAGAATTCGATTTGGACTTACCAAACCCCAGATATTTACGGTCAAAGTTGACAATTTCGCATTTTTCGGCAAAAAAACCGCGCGCATTACTCACTGTAAATTACTGGACACTAGAATATAACGCGACGTAAAATATGTAAAATGATCTATCGACTATCGTATTGCACCTATTCTGTGGTATTGCACATGCGGCATAAACTCAAGCAAGAACTTAAAAGAACTGATTTATCGGGTATTTATTCATCATGTCAAACTCCGAATCAAGCTCAGATGAATCAGTTGAATATCAAAGCGAGGACCAAGATGTAGAGATTTAGGAATGCACAGTTAGCGGTGCCAGTTCTTCAAGCGAGAAGGATTCTGTGCTGTCAGACTCAGTGTCAGATGGACTATACAACATCGCGGCTTATGCAGATGAACCTCTTGCGGATCCAGCATGGTTGGAAGAATACAATAAAGTTAAGGAGGAGGAAGACAGAGTGAGGGAAGAGTTGCAAGAGCGATTCAATTTACCCGCTAGTTATTGGTAAGACAAATAATAGTGATAAATTGATATCTGACTTCTGAATGTTGTTGCTACTATAATACTCTAAGATTCTACATCGTGCCTGGTTTATGAGTTGAGTGCACTCTTTTCTCTTTGTATAATTTACTGTATTAATTATTATTATGTAGGTGTAAATGCCAGAATTGTTCCACAGACCTTTTGGTGAATATTTCTGCGGCAAGATGTTGCAGAGAAATCGATGGCTGCCTCAGTGCATTACAGGAGCAACGGGTTATTACCAAGTGGGACAAGAATCAACTTGCATTACTGAACACCCAGGCCTTGCAGCCTTGTGTTTAAATGTGTGGTCACTAGAAGTCGCTGCCAGTATTTTTAAAACACGTCACGAAACAAGATATAAGAGGACAGGTTCAGAACAAAGGTAGGTATTTTCAATATTTCAAAGGTATAAAATATATTTATTATCACATTAGAGAGCAACTATAATTTTATGACACAACTATAAAACTGTTGTAGGTTTCCGTGTATCAGTTATTTAATAAGCATAAATAATCTTTTACAGGTTTTTCCGCAGTGTTGCATATCGGCAATTCACTAGATTAGTGCATGGCATCTTGCGAGACAGAAGGATTCCATTGCCAGCTTGTGCATATAATGCTATCCGTGCAGCCTTCAAAGTTGAAACTGAGGATTTTGAAGGATATGATGACAAAGATGAATAAAATGTGAATACACAGTCTATCAATTAATTATAATACGATGGATCCACAAACATACCATCACCTTTCATGTTTTTTTCTCAATCCAAGTTTATTTAGGGTAGATCCAGTATACTCATTTCAATTTTTTTACAATTCCAAATGGGACTTTGATTTCTTAGAAATTGTAATTTTCAACTTTTGCCCCTAGGAGAGACTGGATGTATGCCAGATGCACTAGAAACTTAACATTAACAAATAAGCAAATCAAACAATGTCTGGTGAGAAATGTAAATCTTAAATGAAAATTAAAAGAAATCTTTTAATGTTTTGTAAAAAATAACTTTTCTCATCAAGGCAAATCAAGGGTTGATTTACAGTACATGAATGTAAACAAACAATCAAGACAGATAGTGCTTAGAACAACATATTTGGTGAAGTTCAAAGTCTTCATTGCTAAATGATATCACAGATCAAGTAGCATGGTTAGTTGCAGGCTTACAGTACAGCACTTGCCTGGGCTGCTCATTTACAGTATGTCCAGAATTGTTTAAAAATACGGTTAGGGATATACTGTAAAAGTCAGTTGATGTAAGTTAGGTCACATACAGCATGTCCAAAGAAAAATTTTGGAATATAATCATAATTTTAGACGTATTTGGAGTGGCAGTGTTTAAAAAATTAACTCAATTAATTGATTAACTTACAGTAAGACAATTTTTACTAATATCTACAGCTATTTTTGGTTTTTTGGACAACTTGTAATTTTTTTATGGCCTTTCATCAAGTTTTTGCACACGGAACACCGTGGTGGTGCACGTGTTTTTGCCCTTTCAGTGGATGGTGGTTCTCTCTCTGTAAAATAGAATGATATATACATAATAAGCATTAAAAGTACTATTAATTTGCCATGAGAACATCAATACCTACTGTACATGTAATACTCATGAAGAGTTAATTTCTAACCTGGGATTGGATTTGTTGGAGGTACGTTGACAGCACCCATTGTCCAGCGAGTTTTTTGCTTTGCAATGGCATCCTTTCTAGACTGTTTTTCCAACTTTGTGTGCATGGGCATTGGAGTCATTTCATCTGAATCTTTTCGAGCCGCAGCCAAAGTTGCCTTGTCCTTAATGACACTCATTACAGTTTCAAAAATGTCATTCACATAATCTACAGTAAAAAATTGCAAACATGTTATTGAAACCAGCACTGTAACATATATGTGCCATTTATACCTAACTGCCATTAGCAATTACAGCGAATCTTACCAAAATTCTGGTTAATTGTAACCTTCCTAACAACAGCCTGACCATTTTTGAATTTAGGGTAGGTGACTTCCAGCTGGGCAGTGCCATTTTCATCTTTTCTGACCTCTCTTTGCAAATTACTATTAAAATGTATTGCAGCCAGTACATGTCTACAGCATAATAAAAAAAACCCCAGTGTATCTACTTTAGTAGGACTGACAATCACAACTTGGTACTGTTTAATGGATCTGGGTGGTTGGTGTCTTTGTTAGTCACATGGCCAAAGAAGGACTTGAACTTTGCCCAAATGACTAACCCATTGCCACTAAATGTTGTTGTTGCACACCAGGTCGGGTGATTAGCACATGGCTAGATCCATTCGAGCAATTTTTCACATCAATTTTTCACATCATTTCTTTGACAACTTCTAAATTATTGGGTAGAAGACATGTTATTATAATTGTAATACTTCTACAGTATATCACCATTTTATAAGCCGAAATCCCACTGAGTTGCCAGTGCACTAGTTCAGTATGAACCAAAGAATAATTCTTACTTTTCCTCAAATGCCAGACATCAAGATAGTGGGTGATGTTTGGGAAGTTTTCTCTGAAATACTTTGCAATTTTGGTATGTCGATCAGATACAAACGTTGAAATCTTGACACCATGCGCAAGAAGAGAATCCAGTGATCTTTGAAATCCTTCAAACTCCATTGCCACACTACTGCCAACCTCGTTTCTCTACGAACAAAAAATGCGTAGACACTCAATTTAATACCAACAGATTTTAGTGTACTAGCTGTGCATCTAATGCTGGACATTACAGTCTGTACTACTCCAAGGGGCACCTCCAGGAAACAGTGAGTTAATTTAAGCATCAAGATCAATAATTTTCGAAGCAGTTATATTCCGTACAAATCTGGATAAGTGAGAAGTCCACAATTTGTTTTTTCTTGGTACTGTATACAGTATACGCACAGTACTTGGCACTGTGACCCATTGAGTCATGCCTGCCATCACCAGCAATTACCTGATCTTCAGCTGCTCTATCATATTAGACTTGTATTTTTTCCAATATACCAATACTGCTGGGAACAATTTCTCCTTCATGTAAAAAGAAAATGACAATATAATTGGAAATTAAATGATCCTACTAAACATGTCCCTATTCCCCCATTTTTATCCACAAGGATCCCTATTTACCTCAGTAATCTTATCTCGCAGTCCTCTATCACTATTTAACCTAACCAAAAGAGCCACTGTCTATTTGCAGTACTATGGAAAACATCTTCTGTTTGCTATTTGGATACTAAAGCATACTAGCATACAGTATTGTTTACCATTCATTTACTCTTGACAATGCTTTTTACTTATTCTAGTTCCCTTTCAAAAACACATTGTACTGTATATATGGAAACTTACCCGTTGGTGGGCAAAAAATGTTCGAAGTGAAATACACCTAGTTCCCATGTGCTGGAGGGCTCTAAGAAGTTTGCTAGCAGATGTCCCAGCTAACAATATACCATAGGACAGCAGGAAATTTCCAGCAGGTATCCGAGATCCTGTGAGGAAGGGTTGGCTGTACCAGGTAGAATCCTTCTTTGAGCATCGTGGGTTCTGGCAGGTGGTTTTTACTGTGACCATAGTTCCATTTTCGTACATCTCAACCAGAGGATTGTCAGCTTTGCAGTTGTGACAGAAATTAAAAAGGGCCAGCAATTGTGTAAAAAAACACAATGAACTTTGGTTCACTTCTTAAATTCTTGTCATTGGCAAATATTCTATAAAAATATCAAGACATATTATTACATTACAATGAGTGCTTTGCTACATAACGTGGAGGAAATGAGAAGCTACAGTAGTCCATTCCTCGAGGTAAATCAATATAAATTAAATTGTGTTATTAATATACAAATACATGACTGTACCTCCTTTGTTGACCATTACCATAATCCTCACTAGACTCCCCATTTGACCCTGTGTCTGTGTCTGTGTCATAATGGGGATTGTCTTCACACATCTCTTCATCCTCTGATACATCACTATCCAACATTTCAACATCTTTAGAACCAGTAGCAGCACAAACCGTATCAGTAGGAACACTCTCAGCTGTAGCAGGGTCACCAATAACAATGGCAGGGTCACTTGGGTTTATGTCAGAACCTGTTAATTTATATGCAGTGTGTTACATTACATCTTAACAAAAACTTGCCAAGGGCTGCTTTTATCATATCCAGAGAAGCCAAATGTAAATCTTTTAGTTAATTTTTAAAACAGGCTGTTTTTTTTATGACCCTTTATATCGTTAAATAGTTACCCAATTTAGTTTTATATTTTTTTACTTCTGCACGAGAAAGTTTTAATTTGTGTTTTGTCCCAATCCACAAATTCCTGTAATGGGAACACTTTTTCTTGTGCGATTCACAAGATGTGCAGGTACTGGTGCTTTCACCAACTTGTTCTTTTTCCTTAAAATAAATTACAAAAAAAACATTGTTTATGCAAAACAGGTTGTTGAAGGTCACTGAAACTGTAAATTTTTAGTATATCCATTAGTCATGACACTGATGAACTAACCAGAATCATAGGCTCCTCCTCAGGAAACTGCTCCTTGTCACCAGGTGGCATAACAGTGATGTCGCTCTTGGCCATTGTGATTGACGCTTCACCGCTGCTCGAGCTTGTGGAAGGCATTTCTTCACGATGGTCATCATCATCCCCTCGTTTGGGTACAGTTGCACTTTCAGTTGCAATACCATGCCTCAATATCTATTAAATATGAACGTGTTTTATTAAGCGCTAAAGTACTACAAGAACTTATAGGCGATATATTAAGAGGACTATCTAGTTTATCACTTAGAAACGGGAGTTCACTCAATCACTGGTAGAGATTCACCATTCTACGATCCCGCGCTGACAATGTTGGTTCATTTGGTCTTCTCAACTTATTGACAGTTGGGAAGGCTGTAATTCCTAAGGCATCTCCAACCAGACGCTGAGATTGCCCTGCGAGATTACCAAATCTTTTTTCAAAAGATTCAGGACTGAAGTGCTCAGAACATACTGCCGAGTGAGCTGACGGTGTCCACTTATCTCGCGTTAGCTTGATGAAATCCACCCATCGCTTTCTTCTTTTTGCTTTGGCTCTCTCATCGCTGAAGAACGGAATACGGAAAACCGATATATTTTTTTGGCTATCTGCTTGGTTGGAGCAGCCATAAACAGCGCTTCTATCTGGCATGATGATTATAAATTTACATGAACAGCGCTAGCGAGACACGACAACAAACCGGACAAAGACTCAAGAACAAAGACGCATTGTATTGAGATTACAGGCTTACAGCATGTTTACGTTCCCTGCGGTGACTTAAATGACGTCACAACATATTGATATTCTAGTGTCCAGTAATGCGCGCGGTTTTTTTGCCGAAAAATGTGAAAATTTCAACTTTGACCGTAAATATCTCGGGTTTGATAAGTCCAAATCGAATTCTGTAAAATGAACTTATAGATAATTTTCGATTCTCTATCCAACCATGTTAATTTTGAATAGGCTGCATAGGCACTTTAAATACACACTAGTTCGTATACCCTTATTGGTAAGAAAAATCAAACTTCAACTTAACGCTATATACTAGACCAGGGACGTAGCGAGCACTTCGTAGTTGGGGGGGTGTACCCATGATTGTACCTGATTTAAAAAAAATGTCAGTGGAGTTTACCTAAAAATTTTAGCTCCACAAAAATACTTCAATACCACCATGCATTCCCCAATTAAATACTTCAATAGTCTCTACTGTCAAGGTATTTTGAATAAGAGACAACCAATAGGCGATAGCCTTGCCCATGCAAAACACATATGTATTTATTTAAAAAAATTATACAATAATGTATTTCGTATAGTATTTTTATACAATATTTACACTGTGGAAATATGGCTTCTGAACTTGAAAATTCAGTCTTTTCAATCTATTTGCACCCGTCGCTTTTTCAAAATGGACCACTTTCTTTGCCAATTTGTTAATATCGACGGTGTCGGTGAGATCTTTTTCGGCAGCAAGGATCATGCAGTCATTTAGACGTTCTTCCGATATCTTGTTACGCGAATAGTTTTTTACGATCTTCATCAAACTGAACGATCGTTCGTTCTTAACAACCGCTGGAGCGGCTGTCAGAAACAACTTGAAAAGCTTGGCAACCAACAAGTAGAGGCCATGGTGTCGGGCTGCACGAAGAGCGATCTTTGCGGTAGTTGCGTGCGTTAGTGGCCTTGTCTCCAGTCCTTCTGCCTGGCGTTGATCCTGATCTCGTTTATGCTCCTTTCTCGCGAACTCAAAGAATACAGTTAGTTCACTGTGAATGGCTGCACTTGAATCTGCAGAGAACACTGATGGGAACATCACTACCAATGCTTGTGTGTCTTGTATTGTCCCAGGGCTTTCAGGGCTCAACACCTTCAGAAATGGATGAAATGTGTCTTTGAGTGAATCGCCTTTCTCCATCAACGTGACGCATAACTGATCGATGAACCTGAAAAATTCTGTACGGTAAAAGGTGGTTATGTTTCCCAGTTCCGTAGCTGCTGATTGTGGCTGGCTATCCAGACTCACCGAAGGCCTTCTTACTCTATGCAACCTGGAAAAATCTGCCACTGGATCGGCGCCGATGCTCCCAGCAACTGCAATCGCAGCTTGCACTTGGTCGTCGACCGCTTTC
>JAOTOK010009673.1:0-13262 GCA_025770025.1 Virgularia gustaviana
TATTGATATCATGGTTTACACTCGTTTTGGAAAAATCGAAAGTACCCCAAAAATGGCGTCGTGAGAAAGGCTAATTAGCCTTTATTATTTAGCCAAACAATAAAGAAAACAGTCCAGAAATAATATCTTCTTGCAGATCCAGGATTTTGAATTTAACGGCTATTTTCGCCTTTCAGTCCAGTACACCTCTCGATCCCAGACAAGGGAATTATGTATATATAGTCACATTGTATATCGCTATGTGGGCCTCATATAAAACATTATATAGTCATGATGTTTATTCTGTGTTTTACGATTGTGAAATTTTTTCAAGCTACCTTGATATCTTTATTTTTTTCAACTTTCAATGTTCTTTCATAACACTTATATAGGGAACCTACAAAGGTAGAGGAGACCTGATCAACTCGAAGGGCCAAGTTATCGCTTGTATCAGTGTAGACAAGATCGTGGTAGATAAATTCGATCTATGAAGAGCAAGTTTACTGCTTATATAAAAATAATTAATATGAAAACGAAATAAACGTAATTTCTCTGTACGTGATGTGTGATCGTTTATCTTTAGTATCACAAAATAATCTTAATGCTTCAGCCCGAAGAGCTGCGAATCCACGGGCCCCCTTTTTTTGCGTTGGGGGGACGTACGGATAAAAACCATTTTGGCATCATGCAGGTTTAGCCTGCGATGTGAGGCGGCTGTATTCGCAGGCTACATGCAGGTTATGGCGCATTTATCTGTAGTTAGCGTTCCAGTTTACTTATAGAGTTTAATGGCGTATAAAACAGCCCGGTTTTCCTCTAGCCGCTTGTCGACCTTTAAAGTCTACTCGGCCTGAATACCGCAAAGATCTAACATAAACTGCATGCTGGAAATTCCTTTTGAAGATAACAGGTGCAACCCCGTCTGACTATAGCTATGGCGTCAATCTTGGGGGGACAAAAGGGACATGTCCCCCTGTCACTTTTCCATAGGAGGGGACTAATATCCACATGTCCCCCCCCCCAATTTTTTCAGTCGATTTACCACATTTATTATTTATTTATATTAATGTTTTAGCAACAAGAATTTACGATAGATTTTATACGAACATGCTACATTACATACGGTAGAGAAAGACGAGCACATAACACATAATACATAATACGTAGAAAAAACAGACTGCATGCATAGGCATCTATAACATAAACATTTCGCAGGGTGACCGCAACAGCTTGAGCCAATTACTGCGGCCCCGTAAAAAGGTTAAAAACGTAAAAACTAGAGGAAATGAAAAAATAAATAAAACAAGTATACTAAGGATTAAAAAGAATGTCAAGTAAATGTCGATTAAAAACAGCACGAGATCTCCCCAAGCAAAGAACGTGGCTTGTTACAAGAGACACAGATGGACTTCCACGTCCGCGAATCTTCCGGCTCAAAACACTGGTTGGTGGCTCTGTGGTAGTATTGCTTCAGTTGGGTTTTGAACCAGCACAACGACAGGCCTCTTCTTCTTAATTCACAAGGTAGTGTGTTCCAAGTGCGACAAGTTCGTGGCATGAATGATTGTTGATATGTGGAAGTTCGACATTTAGGAGGGCGGAATGGTAACCTCATTATAAAGAAGATAAAGCGAAAGAACCTTATAAAGACATGGTCCAGAGCATAGATATTATAGAAAGGGAAATGGATTGGCAACTCCATTCAGTGTATTGTTCGATCTTCGTTTGTTTCCGGTTCGCTCAACTGAAGTTCGATATAGCAATGCATGGAGTTGCCAATCCATTCCCCATTCTAATATCTATGTAATTTGCGAATTACCCTGCCGGTCATGTCGGACAACCAAAATGCACGACCGGCAATACCAATATGCACACCATCGATGGCGACACTTCGACTACCGCCACCCAATCGACATATAGTATCATTGATATGTCCTAACTGATGTCAGACATAACATCGATATATTTCTCGGACCATTGATATATCTGACCAGTGACAATGTCGGGCCATTGATATGTCAGACGATCAATCATGTCAGACCATCAATGACAATCTGTAGACAACTGTCGTATACCAAAGAAATCGAGTATTTCTATGAGTCGTACCATAGTTGGTCAGTAAGCTTCACGGCAATTCAATAGAACTCATTGTATATTTACGCAAACAAGCATTAGGAGTAACCGACCTTGGTCACTCATCTGTGTGATTGACTGATTGAAAAAAGACTGTCTCGAGTCCTCGTGGCAAATCTTAGGTGCATAGGCTGCATAAATACAACACGTTCGACACTTGCTAACGAAGGTACACAAACTTGCACAAACCTAACTCAACATAGATAATGAGTTCTATTGAACTTTCATGAAATTTCCAGACCGGATCTACTTTACTGACTATATGGTCCAACCACCCACGAGCTAGCTTGACCATTTCTTATTTAATGGGTCCACAGTCGTATGCACAGCGGCTACTTACTATAGAAAGATGCGCAAATGCGCAGCAGTAATTGGCGGAGTATGGAGGAACGCATGGCTGCTGTCGTTGTGCATCTTGGTTGATTTCTTCAAGAAATTTCTTTGTGTCGGCAACGAAGGCTTGTTGTATTATCAATCTCGTCATTGGTAATTGACCTAGAGGCTGGTTCTGTCGTGGTCATGTCTTACCGCGTGTATTTCGGCCGATTGCCGGAATCTTTGGCGCAGGATGATTTTGAAAAGATGCTCGAACAGTTTGGAAAAGCGAGGAATATCGAGTGGAAATCCGGCTACGCTTACGTCGACTACAAGCATGGTTCGGACGCCTCAAATACGGTGCAGAACCTGAACGGGAAAGAGATAGGGGGCAATAACATCTTGGTGGAACTCGCTAAGGTTGGAGCTGGTGGCTACAGTGTAGCAGGGGGGTTTAGTGCCAGGATGAATAAACCCCTACCCCGACCTATCCGAACACCATATAGGTTGCGCATTGAAAACCTGTCGAGCCGGGCAAAGTGGATGGAGCTGAAGGAGCTGTTGTCATTGGCAGGTGAAGTGACATTTGCCGACACTCACAAGCGTAGGCAAGGTGAAGGAATAGTAGAATTTGGCAACCGTAAGGACCTGGTAGAGGCGATATCCATGTTTGATAAGACTTTGTTCTTTGGAAGGACCATACGGTTATTCGACGAGTCCTCTTCTGGTGGTTCAAGAAGCTATAGGGAGTATCAGTATAGATCACGTTCGCGGAGTCCAGTACGTCGACGATCATTTCCGAGCCCGAAGGATAGGGATAGAAAGAAGAGGTCACGTTCTAAGTCAAAGTCCCCTAACCGAAAAACACCACATTCCGAACGGAAAACGGAAAGTTCCAGGAAGATTCGTTCCAAGTCTGCCTCACCTCGTCGAAAATCAGAAAAGCAGAAAATTTCAAAGTCACCCTCCAGCTCACCTACATATCATACATCTGCTAAGCGACGTGAGCGTTCAAGAACCCCAACAAAGTCGTCAAGGCACACACACAAGAAGTCCAAAAAGTCCAAGAAAGATACATCCCGTTCTAGGTCTCGAAGCCCCAGGAAAAAGCACAAGGAAAAAGATGGAGTGAAACGTAAACACAAAAAACAATCATACTCTACATCAGGCTCGGACAGTGAAAAGGATATGAGAATGCGAAAGCCAACACAAAATAACAAAAAGTCCCGTTCAGACTCAGAATCAGGATCTGATTCTGAAGCTTCAAAAGATGGTTCGGAAAACAATCACAAATAACACAATAGTTCTTAAATGCTTACACATAGGCTACTGTCATTTTCATTGTACCAAAAAACTGTGGAATAGGTTTACATTTGCTAGAACTTAAAGAGTTGGTTCTCAACTTATTTGAGGCATATTCATATGTTCCTTGCCTATTAAAAGCTCATTCCTTTTGTTTGGTACCTCTTACAGAACTTGCTGCAAAATACAAAACTCTAATGTAGAAAGGTGAAAAATCACATGTGTGGTGTGTTAAATGCTGTTGCTAATGTTTATGCTACAGCAAATCCTATCTGATTTGTTGAGGTTTCTCACACTTCTGTGTTTCTTAGTCTGTGAGAGCTTTGACTCTAGCATAAACACGGCAGCATCTAGTATTGAGAATATTGGGTCACTAGAGAGCTAAAAGGTTCTATCATGCTGGAGTCTTGTACATTAGCAGTACATTAATATGGTATTGCACCTACAATCGACATTTCGATTTTAACTCTTGGGTAGCTAGTACATTTAATCTACTGTATTTTTTTAAAGATTGGTGTTTCAGCTATTCTTTGAGTTTATTTGGCCGCAATTACAAATTGTTTTTGTGTAAATATGCTGTGCAAAAAACTACTGTTTTTATAATAATTTGTATGTAGAGATAATAAGAATGTTTTGGTTGTGAATAAGCTTTCAGCAGTCTGATTACCAATACATATGAAAAGGCTACACTTTTGTATTAACCCTAGAAGACTCAAGACTGTACTTCCCCCATTGACGAGTAAAGTTGTCTGGCGTTAGACCGAGTAAAATCCATAAATGACCCATTCGGTTCTTAAGGGTTAAAACCCAAATTGAAGACCTTTCCCCATGTGCACCCTAGTCTAATGGCTAATGTTGACGCTGGTAACTAAACTTATGATGATGATGATGGTGATTAACAAACTTATTTGACTTCAAAACTTGAAAATATTTTTCAAGTTTAAAAGTCCAACACAAGTCTAAAATCACCTTATGTGTACAACCTCAGTTCTTACTTATGTCACCATGGATGTCACCATGAAAATTATGGTGCTGACAGCACAACCTGAAATATAAATCCACAAAAGTAAAATGTGTTTTCAGTGATGTGGTACATGCTGTTGACATTATGCACAACAGCCTGTTTTAGATGTTTTACTACCAAATTGCCAACACATGTATATTTTGTCTAGATTGGAAGTCAAAGATCAGAAACCAATACCATTTATAGTAAAGGAGAAGTAGGACCATAGGACAACATACAGTAGCTACTGATTGGGTATCATATATTTTCTGTAACTTAGTTTACTTGACCCAGCTGTACAAACATAAACCAACATACATACAATGGCAGTATGTATAATATGTACAGATGTCTGCATAATACCCTTAGGTAACAGACATGATCCTTTCATGGCTGCCAAAAATAAGTAAACAACTATCAAACTCTAGATCATATAGCTAAAAATATAAAAATACATCTTCTGTCATCAGGTTTGTTGCATGTGATCATACCATCTTGTGCTAAACTACTGCCATCAACCTGTCTAAAATATGCATTAGTTATCTACGTGCTATCGACTTCAGTATGGTGTTAATAGATGCCTTTAGATCTGCTTCAGTAACTTTTAGTTTGGTTTCTAAAACTGTCTGCATTGTTGTGATGCTCTCATAAACTGCTCGAAAAGCTTCCCTGTTTCCATTCTGCTTTTCCTGAGACTTCTTCAAAGCTGTGCGTTGGTTTGCTGAAACCTCTCGAATTCTTCTGACAAGGTCTTCCTCTTGCTTGCTCTTCATTTCAGAAAGCTCTGCCAGCTTGTTTTCAAGTTTTTTAACCCTTTCTTCTAAAGAACTTTGCCAAGTTTTATGCATTTCAAGTGATGTGTCAAGCCTTTGCTCAAGATTACTCAGTAACTCTGTGTAATGCTGCTCAACTTTCTGCTCCACACTGGGTTGTTTTACAGCTTCAATTTTATCATGGATTTTCCTAATTTTTTCCTCGATTGCCTGATTTGCTGTTTCAAACTTCACTTGTTGGACATGAAGATTTTTGTCAAAATCAAGTCCAACTTTCTCTAACTTTGTCAGAAAGCTATCAACATCATTTTGTAACTTATCAAGTTTTCTGCGGGTATCTTCCTGCCCTCTTTTAAAGTCCGATACCTCGCCTGCAACCTTGTTCAGATCCCCAGATAACTTAATACTGTTCAAGTCACCCACAGTTAACCTATTCCAGACGTCGCCAATCCCAGCCATTTGATGCATTTCTAAATTCTTCAAAGCCAGTTTTTGGGAATTTACATTGTCTTCTTCAGATTTCACCTCTTGTTGTAGCAAAGCCATGTCTTTGCTCAATCTTTGAACATTGATCACAACCGTTCTCAAATTGTCCTCCAATAGAATCCGCGTGTGCCTCTCTTCTTCAAGAGCTCTGCCAGTGAATTCTAGCTTATCCAAGACAAACTTGAGGTCCGCTGCATCTTCTTTCTGCATCTGAGATTTGGAGCGCATGCTGGCACGCCGTCCAGGTGATGTGTCCTCTCCTGGTATGTTATGATGATCTCGTCCAAACGAAGGCGAATTGCCCTCGATCGGAGGCAGAACTACAGATTGTGTATGTCTGGAACTGCTACGAGAGTTCCCCAACCGTTCGTCCATTTACTTTAGCGTAATACTACCAAAAGACTCAGATTTGCTATGTTTGTTTTGGTATTTTCGAGTATTTGACGTTCTCAAGACGACCGCGCGACGGCCATGTACGAGCTCAAACCGGAAGCTACCTATGTAAACACGCGTGGTATGTAATTATGACCGCATAGCTATAAATAGCACGCAATTAATAACATACATAATTGTTAATCGTTCGGCAAATTAATATGCTTTAAAAATATCCTTTATGTTCTCTTTATACATTCAAGTATAAGAACACGAGACCATATTGGTTTCAGTTTCGTATCGTGGTCATGCGGATTAATTTCCACTTTCAATTTTTATTTTACATTTAGACATTTATCGTTTTCGTTTTTGTCTAAACGTGGCACAAAACGTTATAAATATGTTTATTTTTTGTCTCAAGAAATGCTTTTGGGATCGCTTACGTTCAGGCCTGAATAAAAACAAAATCGCCTAAGAGAGAGTATGAGGCAGCGCGCAAGTGATCGAAGAGAGCAGTTCGATAGTACGAAATCGACCAATTAGGCATAATATACCACCAAGAATCATCGAGCTTGGTTGTAAGGTTATAAAGTTACATGAGAAATGAACCAAAATTAGGCTACCTTATGGTGGTAAAGATATTACGATGGGGGAAAACCCGCATAAGTACTATTACGTGAAAATTCCACCATCCAGTTTACACCACACCGTAATACCAGTAGCTACCACATCCCCAGGGGGCAACGCAAATTTCGACTATGCATTATCCTTATTCGTTTCTTTACAAATTTTCGTTCGACACTATATAAACACAAGCAAACTGACGTTCCATTGCCACCTGAGAGATTTCGGTAAGCTACGCTACAGGCTTACTGCACACTTTTCTATAAAATGCGAGAAAACCTGGAAACTTCGACAATGGTTTCGAACTATGCCGTCGCATAGCAAACATTCGATTACTTCTGATTACTTCCGGCTTATGCGTCACGTGCTTCCGGTATGCGGTTCGCGCTTTGCACCAGCCGACTCGTCGATGATCGGAGGTGTGTACAATATTTCCAATTTGCTGCAATGATTTATTTATTCTTTGCACTGTTTCCCTCCAATACTTAGCGTATTATTATAACGGAAGCAATACGTTCCCTTGGCTGGCGATCGGTTGGCTAGGCTTTGGCCACGAAGGAGCGAATATCAAGCTCGCGAGACTACAGGGCGCGTGCGAAAATGTCGAACAACAACGTTGAAATAGTGTACTGTGAAGATCGGCATGTTATGCATGAGAACGGTGAGTGATCTGGTGTTAGTGTGACTGGCTGTATACTTGTGGATAACTCTCTTTCGTTTCGGCTATGGCAGATGAGGACTTTCCCGAGCGTGTCTCGGGCAACGAGATGGACGAGCAGAGGAAGCAACAAATGGCGTATCAGTACCTTTGCCACTTGGAAGAAGCAAAGAAGTAAGTTGTTATGAAACTTAGCAGACGATTTCTGGTGCGCCAAGCTCACTCCTTAGTCTATAATAATGCGATAGCCTTGTCAATGGCCTTGACTAATTATGGTGTTTATGTTTGACTTGAGGTGGATGGAAGCATGTTTGAACGACGAGCTACCACAGACGACGGAGTTGGAAGAAGCCCTACGAACCGGTGTTATACTTGGCAAGTTGGGCAACTTCTTCGCCTCGGATGTGGTCCCGTTGCGAAGGATCTATGATCGTGACTTGAAGAAGTTCCAGGTGGGAATCTGAGCAAAAGTATAGAGCCAAGGTCGACAGATAGATAGAGACTTTGGCCCACTAGTACCACTAACATTTGCCCGATAAACATTGCGGTTTTACGAAACGCTCTTCCAATAAATAATGTAGCCAAACATTACTTGCTAGCGCGCACGAAAACTACCTAACACACGCTTTCTCATTGCTCCTTGACAGGCTCGAGGACTCCATTTCAAGCACACCGACAACTTTATGTATTTTGTCCGAGCCATGGAGAAAGTCGGATTGCCCAAGGTAGATCTTGATTACACACCCAGTTCGATTCTATAAATATAATCATGTTGATTTCATAATGTTGCTAGTCAGACTGAAATTGAAATTGACAACATATAAACAGTCTAGCGTGCTGTATGAGGTTGTCGTTTCAAAATATTCCGTGACGTGCTGTGTACGGCTATGAGAGACTCGTCAAGCATTCAATTATGTTTATTTAATGCTTCAAACTGTCATTGTTTTCTCCCGCGTCGAACCTAAATGATGCGGTTTATGTTTTCTGCACACACTCTTTCTCAAAAACCAAAATACGGTGGTATTTATATAAATTTAGCTGGTGGAATTTTCATTATTTCTATTAAAACGCTATCGATATTGGTACTGGTGCGATTACAAATCGCTAAAAAAGTATATGACACAGTATGAATTAATTTATTCACTCCTTGGGGCCTAATGGCTATATGATTTTGTACATTGCAGAATGTTAATTAATATTCCCTAGTCATCAGTAATCTACATGTGTGATCACTTCTGCCATGGTTGACTGCTGTGTGAATCATTACAACATGTCTGCAAAGTGTTGCATGATTCAAATTCTCTTTCATTGCCAATTTTGGATTGCTTTCATATCACATGTACTTGCTCTTTGTAAAGTAAATCTATTCACAATATTATATTGCACTGTACATAAACGTAACAACTATATATTAGTCCCAAGGGCCTATACATGGAAAGGCTGTCCAGATTCAGATTAATGCATAAAATGTTTCTGGCATGAAACTTATTCTAATGGCATCGCATGATTTTTTGAAATTTTCCTGATTTGCATTTAAACTAAATCACTCAGATTTTTTTGATAAGACTGTCAGTTTGTAATTATGCTTGTCAAATACA
Source organism: Virgularia gustaviana (assembly GCA_025770025.1). Taxonomy (NCBI): domain Eukaryota; kingdom Metazoa; phylum Cnidaria; class Anthozoa; order Scleralcyonacea; family Virgulariidae; genus Virgularia; species Virgularia gustaviana. The sequence continues at coordinate 9,244 of JAOTOK010009673.1, forward strand.
TACTCTTGATGGCTGACCTTATGGCTGGCCGTTTGTAGGAAAAGTAAACCCCAAGGTACATGTCTAAACAAGTCTGTAATATAAGTTGGTAACAGCCTTTACAACAGTTTGCTGTGAGTTAGATATTTGAGTAGGTTAATCCTTCAGCTGCAATGGGATTCAGCCATTGATGAGTGAAATAGTATAGCATTAGCCAGAATGCAGTATATAAAGCCACATTGATCACTAAAAGGTTGTTAATCAGACCAGTTAATAGCAAAGTAAACATTAAATGGATGAATTATATGGTGATGAAAGGTATTGTATTTTGTATGACCACATTCAAATGGCCATCAATGACAGTAGCATCTACAGGGGGGGTGTAAGGCAGGCATGCTCAGTCCAATTCATCCAAACTCAGTTTGACATTACAGTAGTGATATAGTCACTGAATTGTTAACCCATGTGCAAAGTCACTTAAACAAAAATCTGCTGTCTTGTACACTTCATTTAAATACTGTGTACTGTAGTATGAGTTTTGGTAATTATAGGCTTTTAGTTGTTGTTCATTGTTGTTGGTTGTTACCAGCAGGTTGTGCTTAGCCATTTTTGACCATTGCTCAACAAATTGTGTGGTGAGCTGGGTAAATAGGCCATGAGCCCAGGAACAAGATTGTCCATCTTTCCATTTAGACTGTCTAGATATATCAGAATGTTACATAATGCATTAGCACAGAATTCGTCCCCAGGCTCTGTGGAAGAGTAGCACGAGCGTAAATTGGAGCCTGGTGATGAGTGAGAGTCATGAGTGAGAAGAGCGAGATACATTCTCCTCCAACTCTCCAAGAGTGAGATCTTATCCACATCCACGACGCGTTTTCTGTAACTTAAAGGCTCGTTTACACGATACAATTTGTCGTTTACGATTGTCATTTTGGTGTATGTAATCAAGTAATGTGTACAGTCATAAACGACTCGGAAAAGTACTAGTTAGTCGCTAATGCGACACAGTTCAGTTGATGCGACAAGACTATACCACTTGGTTACATACGCTAAAATGACAATCGTATACGACAATTGTATTGTGTAAACCGGTATTAGGAGATCCACTCTGGCGTCCAATACAGTAGTGGAATGTAACGGCACGGTTCGCTAGGAAACGTTTGAAGTGGAAAATGAATAAACTCATTACACTCGCGGAATTGCTCAGCCTGTTTACAGCTGTTTTGAAAAGGTCTGGGCCATTCTGAAGAGCCTTGACTGAGCTGGCCAGGTAAAACAGCACTCTTATCGCACTTGTTCATGGCTGTTAGTAGCACTGTTAATGTCTGTTAACAGGGCTGTATGTTAAACAGGCTCTGAACAGTGTTATTAGCTAGTATGCATGAACGGGACTGTTGAATGACGCATACTTGAAGAGTACGGTTTCAACCAGTTTCAACAGCGCTGGTTAACGCTGTTGATTCAACAGTCCTGTTCATGCCTGTTAACAGCACTGTACAAAGGCTGTCGGTTTAACAGCCCTGTTCACTCCTGAGGCGGCGAACCATGTTGATACAAATGGAGTAATTTACCTAATTTTCGATCTTGCTGGATTTCTTCTAAGCTTGAAAGTTCACTCAGCTTTTTCAAGTGTCGATTCTTTATCGTCTCCATACCTACGGATACCGTCAAACGGCAGAAAAATGGCAAATAAATTTGTCTTAAAGTAAACTCCCAACAAAGCTAAACAAATTTCGAACGAGAAAATAAGGATGTTAAAAAAACGTTTCCATTTCGACGAAACTTGTTCACGTAAACCAGGGGCTTATCTGAGGATTGGGGAACTTTTGTCGGGGCGAAAAAACGAGCTGAGGAACCCCCAATGTTTTTCTTCATATCACTTATACCCTTTAGCTATATGTGTACAGTAGGTGCTGTTTAAATTTCACACCTATCATAACGGATTAGTAAAGCTTGTTACAGTCGTTTCCTGTCATCATGAACCTCTCGAGATTGCTGTCTTTAAGTAATGTCTGTTGACACTTCGAATATAGTTATATGTTTTTGTATAATTGGATCTCATTATTATTGCCTTTTGTTTTTAGCTTTTTTACCCAGAAACAACTGATCTTTACGATAAAAAGAATATGCCAAAAGTGATTTATTGCATTCACGCTTTAAGGTACAAATTGATTTTCAATATGTAATAACATAATAGCACTTAAAATATAGGAAAGAAAGCACGAATAATTATGAATTAAACTTTAAACTTCGTCATGGAAGAAAGCGACAAGTATCCCTCTAAATGTCACGTCCAAATGTTACGAATTACTGTACTATTTTTTTACAGTTTGTATTTGTTTAAACTTGGCCTGGCTCCCCAGATGCAAGACTTGTATGGAAAAGTTAAATTCACAGGTATATTTTGAGAAAATATAGCTTCGCTTTTAAGTCTTTTCTATCTTCAAGTAAACTGTGTGCCTATTTCTTTCAATTCCAGAGGAAGAAATCAGTGCTATGCGAAAAGAACTGGAAAAGTACGGTATACAAATGCCGGCATTCAGCAAAATTGGTGGAATCCTCGAAAGCGAGGTAGGTATAGCTAAACAAACGAAAAACGTAACTTTTCCTTTACAAAGCTAAGAAATCATTTCTGTTTTTTTCTCATTTTTTAGATGCCTGTCGATGAAGCAGCATGTAAGTTGAATTCCTGCATCACCTTGTCATGCATGTAAAATAGTTTCTTTTGGTATATATTTGCATATCAATCGCTTTTCGGGCTCAAGTTCTTTATAACCGCTATATTGGCCGAAGTATCATCTAAGGTTGTTGTCATTCGAAGACAGTGGTCGACGTGAAGCCACTTTTTCCACTTTAACCGTATCGAACAGTATTGTACCGTAACGTACCATACCTTCCCTTTGTGCGAACGTCAATAGTCTTGCTCTGATCTCTTGCTCTCACGTTTTGCTACGATATGGCTGAAGTGAAAAACGGCCCCAACATTGGAGTGGAACTATTATCAATTTAAATAGCTACACACACAAAAATGTCACAAGCCACAACAGGATGTGTTTGCAAGCCTTGTACCATGCAGACTTTTGGCAAGTCGTTCAATTGATGACTTGCTACGTGGTTAACAAGCTCCACGCAAGCTGTCAAACTACTCGATATTCACAAAAGCCTAATTGAGCTTGATTTGCGGATTGCGAGACGTTATCAAGTTGTTAATGAAAAACTTGTATAACAAGGTTGCACAATAAACAACACGTTACCGTTATGCTAACAACTCGTCGTGATTGTCAACAAGTCTGCAACAATGCTTGCTACTACGACTTGAAGAAAGCATGCAACGACCTTGTTACAACTCGTGTGATTCCCAACTTGTATAATTGACTGTTCTGCATCTTAACTCATACAGCATCATTTTTGGCCGTTTGGAAAAACACCTCGCTTGCCGTAACCTAACGCACGTTCTGCTCGCTTTTGTTACAGTACATGCTGCAATTATCGTTATCAACGACGCCATTGACCATGGCAACGCTAAAGAAACATACCATGCGCTGTGCAACCCTAACGCCCATCTCACAGATCTTAAAGAAGCCAACGTCAACGATTACCAAGATCTGCTCTACAAAGCCAAAGGTTCAAAATGCCAGACCGCTTTGCTGAAGGTAACAGCTAACAACCTGTGCCCTAGAAATCTGCACATTGCTCAAGAATCTCTCGTCACATGTACATTAGTATATTATGGCCATTCCTTTGAAAACGTAGTGTACATTCCTTTCATTAATATTTTAGTCTCCTGGTAGCGAAGATGTTTATGATAAAATGCTGACGCAAGCTGAATTGCAAGGGAACATTGCAATGGTCAATGAAGTGGTCCGAAAAAAGGGCGTAGAAAGCGCTGGTAATTCTAAGTTCATCGATTATGAAATATGTTTTAATTGCATTACATCTGCTCTGCTCTGCTCTTCTCTGCTCCACTCCACTCCACTCCACTCCACTCCACTCCACTCCACTCCACTCCACTCCACTCCACTCCACTCCACTCCACT